>QNTS01001071.1:74134-93218 GCA_003317085.1 Hucho hucho | reverse complement strand
TGACCAAATACTTATTTTCCACCATAATTTGCAAATAAATTCATTAAAAATCCTACAATGTGATTTTCTGGATTTTTTTCCCTCATTTTGTCTGTCATAGTTGAAGTGTACCTATGATGAAAATTACAGGCCTCTCTCATCTTTTTAAGTGAGAGAACTTGCACAATTGGTGGCTGACTAAATACTTTTTTGCCCCACTGTACCTCCCTCATCCCCATATTGTTTTTATTTACTTTTTTTGCTATTTTGCACACCAGTGTTTCTACTTGCACATCATCATCAACACATCTATCCCTCCAGCGTTAATTTGCTAAATTGTAATTACTTCGCTACCATGGCCTATTTATTGCCTTACTCCATTTGCACACATTGTATATAGATTTTTCTATTAGGTTATTGACTGTACTTTTGTTTATCCCACGTGCAACTCTGTGTTGTTGTTTTTTTGTCGCACTGCTTTGCTTTATCTTGGCCAGGTCGCAGTTGTAAATGAGAACTTGTTCTCAACTGGCCTACCTGGATAAATAAAGGTGAAATAATTATTATTTTTTTAATAAAAAAATATTTATCTGCATTAAATGTTTTAATCGGCCAAAAGCTGGCAATTACCAGCTAAGGGAAACCCTGGTTTGCCATCAGAGTTGTGTTTCCATCAAGTCGACTTGTTGCAGATAAAAGTCTGTGAATAAATTATAGGTTACATTCCCATGTACCGAATAAAAAACACAAGTAAAATGTATTTCCAAAGCATTTTCAACTCCAGGCCTACTGATGGTTTTGTCACATGGCACAGGTAGAGCCTATAGAGAATGTGCCCATTCTGGTATTGGCAAGCTCGCTCTACACAATACATTTTGTAGTGTTAAATCAACACTTAGAGTTCATTTTAATACTACCCCGGATTACATATGGTCCCACTCTACGGAGTTTAAAAAGTACTCTGATTACAGTGTTAAATTTTTTGTTAATGTGAAACTCAGTAGTGTAAAAAATTAACACTGCATTACACTTGCTTGTGTCACTCAAATGTAACACTTGGGAGGAATTAACACTCAGTGTAATTTCTATTCAACACCTCTGGTTAATCTAGAGTTAACTCTTTATTAGTGTTAACATTTACACTTCTGGTTACTCTGTCCAGTGTAAAAACAATGCTTTTCTGGAATTACAAAATAACGATGCATCATGTCCCGAAAATATTTATTTACTGCTTCAGATATCAAATTAGACATGTGTTACAATCTTAGAACATACTATAACAACAAAGGCATTCTGTCATGTTAAGAGACATGGATTCTGGAATGTCTCACTTGAAGTAGCTTCCCAGTGAAAATCTTACTTTTAAAAGTTAATATTCTGTTAACTCATACCAAAACAATGATGTTGACTTATCCAATACTGGTATGTGGCCAAAGCATAAATTGGAGAGAAAGAATTATAAAACGCTTGCTATGATGGACGGACTACTACTGAGGATGCGCTCCAGTCAATCAGCAGTCCACTTGCATTAATATTTGTAATGGCCGGTATGTACCCAACCAACATTCCAACATTGAAAAGCTGCTTTTAACAGCCCTTAATTACCATGTTTTGGAGGAGAAACTATTTCATTCAAATTCATATTAATCCATAAATACTGGGCAGTTACTTTATGAACTAAACATGTTTATATTGCAACAATAAAAAACAATAAATGAAAAATCAAATAACAAGCACTGGACAAATAAGTAAGACATTGATGAATAAAACAAGCCCAGGACATGGTTTAATTTCAACAATAAGCAAGCTAAGATTGATGAATAAAATGAAAAACAAGCAAAGTTGCATACGAGTTGGACATATTCAGTTCGACAACAAATGTACTGTACACCATGTTTACATCGATAATGCAACCTACTCAAAGTTGCAATAGGTGACAGTATGTTCACATACCAAAAATGATTTGATCCATAAGCAATCGGTAAATCAAATGGTTTATAGTACATAATGTCATTGACTATAAGGGCACAAGGTGAGACCCAGATGCAGACACAGGAGGAAGATGGCTAGAGTCCAAGATGTTTATTAACAATCCAAAAGGGGTAGGCAAGAGAATGGTCGTGGACAGGCGAAAGGTCAAAACCAGTTCAGAGGTACAGAATGGCTAGCAGGCTCGAGGTCAGGGCAGGCAGAATGGTCAGGCAGGCGGGAATGGAGTCCAGAAAACAGGCAAAGGTCAAAACCGGGAAGACTAGTAGAAGAGAATAAAAAAGCAGGAGCACGGAAAAAAACACGCTGGTTGATTTGAACATACAAGACGAACTGGCACAGAGAGACAGGAAACACAGGGATAAATACACCAGGGAAATTAAGCGACACCTGGAGACAATCACAAGGACAGGTGAAACAGATCAGGGTGTGACATTGACATCAAGTACACAGCCCACTTCATTTCAATACGACTTTAAATGCATGGAAATGGTCATCAAAACAAAGAGTTTCAAGGGATGAGCCAACCAATAAAAGTTGCTCATCTTTCACAACAATGTACTTGATTCTGTAAAACAATGGCACGTCAATGATTACTTCAACACATGCGATCAAGCCAAGGCGATAGTCAGCACCTTCGTGCTTTAACCATTTCACTGAGAGAACATTTGTGTGCACTGAGACATTCAATCTAGTAGCAATCTCAGGACCTTTCATGTATTGAGCTGTACCATCTTCCCTGGACCTATGGCTAATCTGTCCTGGCTGAAAGATTAACATTTAAAGTGTGTTCGGAAACTATTCAGACACCTTGACTTTTCCACATTTGTTACGTCACAGCCTTATTCTAAAATTGATTAAATGTGTTTTCCCTCACCAATCTACACAGTTCTTTAGACATTTTTGCAATTGTATTAAAAATAAAAGCAGGAAATATCACATTTACATAAGTATTCAGACTCATTACTCAGAACTATGCTGAAGCACCTTTGGAAGCGATTACAGCCTCGACTCTTCTTGGGTATGACACTACGAGCTTGGCCCACCTGTATTTGGGAGTTTGTCCCATTTTTCTCTGCAGATTCTCTCAAGCTCTGTCAGATTGGATGGGGAGCATCGCTGCACAGGTATTTTCAGGTCTCTTCAGAGATGTTTGATAGGATTCAAGTCTGGGCTCTGGCCGAGCCACTCAAGGATAATCAGATACTTGTCCCGAAGCCACTCCTGTATCGTCTTGGCTGTATGCTTAGGGTCGTTGTCCTGATGGAAGGTGAACCTTTGCCCTAGTCTGAGGTCCTGAGCGATCTGGAGCAGGTTTTCATCAAGGATCTCTCTGTACTTTACTCCGTTCATCTTTCCCTCAATCCTGACTAGTCTCGCAGGCCCTGCCGCTGAAAAACATCCCCACAGAATGATGCTGCCACCACCATGCTTCACTGTAGGGATGGTGCCAGGTTTCCTCCAGACGTGACGCTTGGCATTCTGGCCTAAGGGTTCAATCTTTGTTTCATCCAGACCAGAAAATCTTGTTTCTCATGGTCTGAGAATCCTTTAGGTGCCTTTTGGCAAACTCCAAATGGGCTGTCATGTGCCTTTTACTGAAGAATGGCTTCTGTCTGGCCACTCTACCATAAAGGCCTGAATTGGTGGAGTGATGCAGAGATGGTTGTCCTTCTGGAAGGTTCTCCCATCTCCACAGAGGAACTCTGGAGCTCTGCCAGAGTTATTATCGGGTTCTTGGTCCCCTCCCTGACCAAGGTCCTTCTCCCCCGATTGCACAGTTTGGCCGGTCAGCTAGCTCTAGGAAGTGGTTCCAAACTTCTTCCACTTAAGAATGATGGATGCCACTGTGTTCTTGGGGATCTTCAATGCTGCAGAATTGTTTTGGTACACTTCCCCAGATCTGTGCCTTGACACAATCCTGTCTCGGAGCTTTAAGGACAATTCCTTCGACCTCATGGCTTGGTTTTTGCTCTGACATGCACTGTCAACTGTGGGACCTCATATAGGCAGGTGTGTGCTTTCCAAATCCTGTCTAATCAATTGAATTCACTACAGGTGGACTCCAATGAAGTTGTAGAAACATATCAAGGATGATCAATGGAAACAGGATGCACCTGAGCTAAAGTCTCATAGCTAAGAGTCTGCATACTTATGTAAATCAGGTATTTCTCTTCTTTATGTTTAATACATTTGTAAACATTTCTACAAACCTGTTTTCGCTTTGCCATTATGGGGTGTTGTGTGTAGATTGAAAAGGATTTTTATTTATTTGATCCATTTTAGAATAAGGCTGTAATGTAATAAAATGTGGAAAAAGGGAAGTGGTCTGAATACTTTCCGAATGCACTGAATACATTCTGTATACATTCTTTGTTTCCACTAGTTACCACAGCCACAAAGCTATATCATAGAAATTCATGAAAACAAACATTAGCTTTTTGGTCTGAGTTTAACGTTAGGTTTAGGCATTGGGTTAGCAGTGTTGTTAAGGTAAGGTTTAAAATCACATTTTAAACACATAAATGTTTTAAATAGGCAGGGTTTATAACTTTGTGGCTGTGGTAACTAGTGACGACCGTTATTCACTTCCGCATTACAATTATTTTAAATGATCTGAAGCTGCAAAAGAAAAAGGAAATCAGCCGTTTTAAACAAAAAAACATTGTTGATGTAGGCGACATGCACATGTGATTAGATGATTTCCCTAAACAAGTGAAAGTGGTAGTATAGGCGACTTTGACATGTCATGGGGTAAGTGTATTTTGCAATTCAGCTGCCAATATGTAGCCAAGGCTAGATACACGATATTACACTGAAATCAACTAAAAAGTCTCTACAGTAATATAATGATCAGTGAATATGTAAAAAGAATCCCTTTCAGCCAATCAGTGGGCAGAGTGGGTGGAGGAGGTGAGGCCAGACAGGGTAGCCACCTGCTCTGACTCCTGTGAAACACTGAAGAGCTCAAATTAATTTGTGTCTCGGAGCAGACAAGATGTATTGTTTGAGGTTTTGCAGTGCTTGTATATGGTGGGACAGATGGAGGTATTTGTGATGTTCCTGGGTACCAGCTCATGTGGGAGTAGAGGGGAATGAGGAGGTGGATGTTATCGCCAAGCAGGCTCTCAAACATCCTAATGTTGACATGGAATTGTCAGTCAGTAAAGCAGAAGCCAAGGGGTTGATGAAACAGTGGTTAAAAAAAATAGCAATAGTTGTGGAAAAAGGAGGGAAAGTGAAGACACCTGTATCACATCCAGGAAAAAGGTGGAGGCAGGGAGGTCCTCAGGCTGAGAGAGAAGGGAGGAAAGTGTAGTCACAAGGCTGGGACTGGGACACACAAGGCTCAACAGGACATTGACATTGGAGGGAAAACATCAGACATGGAGGTGTGATCATTGTCAGGAGGAGATGGAGACAGTGGAACACGTTCTACTTCAGTGCCAGAAATATGGGAGGGAAATGGAGCGATTGTTCTTAGATTTGAGGAGTAATGGGGTTGAAGAGCCAGAATTAAGTGAACAGCTGGGGAAATCTTCAGGGAGGTAGTATTTAATTATGTATTTAGCTTCTTTAGGGAGATGAGAATATTGGGTAGGATTCGTGATTTCTGGGCTACTTCTAAGAGAGAAATGGAGCATGCGGCTTTGTCCACTATTGGCTGAGTCACGTGAGTCAGAGGAGACAAAGGTGTGTGACAACTTTTTACCAGCTGTAGGTAGGCTATTTAACTTGTCTTCATGAGCGAGTGTAAATTTGAAATGGAAGTTATGGAACTCCCTCGCGTGCTTCTGTTATGGGGAAAAGGCCTCAATGAAACTGACATTAAATGTGGAGAATGATACA
This sequence comes from Hucho hucho, assembly GCA_003317085.1. Classification (NCBI taxonomy): domain Eukaryota; kingdom Metazoa; phylum Chordata; class Actinopteri; order Salmoniformes; family Salmonidae; genus Hucho; species Hucho hucho. Next base: position 87,401 of record QNTS01001071.1, on the reverse strand, counting down.
TTTGCATCTGTTGGCCATCAAGTAGCCTATTAATTTCTATGTCATTGAAGGCTACTGTAGGCTACCATTTGATATAATAAATATGTTGAAACAACTATATCACTGGAGTCATTGCAAATCAATTTGTGCCACTTGTGTAGCCTACCTGGAGCTTGCAAAACTGTTTAATAAATATCATATAACTTCAGTGTATTGTTGTTGTTGCCTTGTATTATTATGCAATTATTAATAGCCATGTTTAGTTCATTAACTTGGAAGTTATCAAAGCTCTATCGCAATTGCCGATCAGTTGTTAGAACGCAATAGGTTGACGGTAACAGTCAGATTAGGCTACAGGTAAAACAAACTACAACAAATAAACACTGTCTGTTGTTGACAAGAATATTCAGTTCAAATACATTCATATTCATATTTAATTCAGTGATTGAAATTATGACCCCATCCTCAGTAACCTATTCCAGGAGGCTATTGGGAAACACAATTACTTCTACCTCGAAATCGCCTCGCTATTCATGTTGAATAAATTAGTCTGTTAATTTCAACTAAGCAAGCTGCTAGATGGTTCAGTTGACATCTTGCCCAGGCTACTGTAGACTATCTGAAGATGTAGTCCTATCAGGGGCTTTAGGCTACCTGCATCTATCTAAGCAAACCATGGCAAAGTTTAATTACAATCATGAACCCAGATTTTAGTCTGTATCCTATGTCTATTGAAATGACAAGTCAATCTCACAAATGGGCCATTTATAGCTGTTTGTAGTTGTAGTATCGGTGATCTATATCTGTCTATATTAGTTACTATGCTGTTACTAAGCAGTAATGTATCACAGCAGTGTTATGTTACGACACCTAATGGGAAGTGCACATGCTACTATTGGCCCGGGGGCTGAAGGTCACAAGATGTTTTTACTAAACGACACTAAACTGTACTCCCGTTTCCTGCCTGGTGATATTCTCCACAACACAAATATTACAGTAGTCTTAACATCTGGCACATAATAACGGCACAATTACCAGAAAATAGCTTAAGAATAAAAAAGAAAATTGGTCCAAGTTTTTCTTGCTCAGAGATTTCGAGATCCTCTTTCCAACTTTCATCATTCAAAATCTCCTGTCGAATTTATCTATAGTTATGCACAAAAGGGATTTATTTACAATTTTAAACTGGGTTGAAGCCCTGAATGCTGATTGGCTGAAATTCGTGGTATATCAGATTATATACCATGGGTATGACAAAAAAAAAAAAATTATGTAGGTAACGTGTTTTCAGGCCTTTTGGGTGTGTTTTGAGTGGCCATTGGTCTGGAAATGTTAGTGCCCTTCTGTCTCATTAAATAGTACCTGCAAAACACCTGACTCAACGTCAGCAGTGAAGAGGCGACTCCGGGATGCAGAAGGCAAGGTCAGTACAGGTGCATCAAAGCTGGGACCGAGAGACTGGAAAACAGCTTCTATCTCAAGGCCATCAGACTGTTAAACAGCCATCATATTGAGTGGCTGCTGCCAACATACTGACTCAAATCTCTAGCCACTTTAAATAATAGAAAATTGGATGTACAGTGAGGGAAAAAAGTATTTGATCCCCTGCTGATTTTGTACATTTGCCCACTGACAAAGAAATGATCAGTCTATAATTTTATTGGTAGGTTTATTTGAACAGTGAGAGACAGAATAACAACAAAAAAATCCAGAAAAACGCATGTGAAAAATGTTATATATTGATTTGCATTTTAATAAGGGAAATAAGAGTCCGAGGGCACACGGGGAGTTTGGTTGATCCAGGTTGGAGACCTGAGCCAACTCCCCGTGCTTACCGGAGGGAGCGTCGTACTGGTAAGGCACCGTGTTATGCGGTGAAGAGCACGGTGTCTCCAGTGCGCGTTCACAGCCCGGTGCGCGACATTCCTGCTCCCCGCATCTGTCGGGCTAGGGTGAGCTTGCAGCCTGGAAGGAGGGTGCTGGCTCAGCGCTTTTGGTCTCCGGTGCGCCTCCTCAGACCAGGATATCCTGTGCCGGCTCTGCGCACTGTGTCTCCGGTGCGGCTTCACAGCCCAGTATGTCCTGTTCCTGCTCCACGCATCAGGCCCCCTGTCCGCATCGAGAGCCCAGCACGTCCTGTCCCTGCTCCACGCATCAGGTCCCCTGTGCGCATCGAGAGCCCGGCACGTCCTGTTCCTGCTCCACGTATCAGGTCCCCTGTGCGCATCGAGAGCCCAGCACGTCCTGTTCCTGCTCCACGCATCAGGCCCCCTGTGGTCTTCCAAATGGACAATGACCCCAAGCATACTTCCAAAGTTATGGCAAAATGGCTTAAGGACAACAAAGTCAAGGTATTGGAGTGGCCATCACAAAGCCTTGACTCCAATCCTATAGAACATTTGTGGGCAGAACTGAAAAAGCGTGTGCGAGCAAGGAGGCCTACAAACCTGACTCAGTTACACTAGCTCTGTTAGGAGGAATGGGCCAAAATTCATCCAACTTATTGTGGGAAGCTTGTGGAAGGCTACCCAAAACGTTTGACCCAAGTTAAACAATTTAAAGGCAATGCTACCAAATACTAATTGAGTGTATGTAAACTTCTGACCCACTGGGAATGTGATGAAAGAAATAAAAGCTGAAATAAATCATTCTCTCTACTATTATTCTGACATTTCACATTCTTACAATAATGTGGTGATCCTAACTGACCTAAGACAGTGAATTTTTATTATGATTAAATGTCAGGAATTGTGAAAAACTGAGTTCAAATGTACTTGGCTAAGGTGTATGTAAACTTCCGACTTCAACTGTGTATATATATATATATATATATATATATATATATATTTTTTTTTTTTTGGGGGTGGGGTGGAGGGATTTCGGAAATTCTCTGCACAATGTCTCTCGTTCACATTTGCTTGAAAAAGTCAAAACTCACAAAATACACGATATACACTGAACAAAATCATAAACGCAACATGTAAAGTGTTAGTCCCATGTTTCATGAGCTGAAATAAAAAATCCCAGACATTTTTCAAACGCACAAACAGCTTATTTCTCTCAAATGTTTGTTTATATCCCTGTTAGAGAGCATTTTATCCCATGTCAAGATACAGTAATCTATCCACCTGACAGGTGTGGCTTATCAAGAAGCTGATTAAACAGCATAATCATTACACAGGTGCACCTTGGGCTCGGGACAATAAAAGGCTGCTCTAAAATTTGCAGTTTTGTCACACAACACAATGCCACAGATATCTCAAGTTTTGAGGGAGTGTGCAATTGTCATGATGACTGCAGGAATGTCCACCAGAGCTGTTGCCAGACATTTGCCTACCATAAGCCACCTAAAACGTTGTTTTAGAGAATTTGGCAGTACGTCCAACTGGCCTCACAACTGCAGACCACGTGTAACCATGCCAGCCCAGGGCCTCCACATCCGGGGTGCTGAGGAGTATTTATGTCTGTAAGAAAGCCCCTTTTTGGGGAAAAACTCATATTTAAATGTATATATCTTTTTTTTCTCTCCCCAATTTCGTGGTATCCAATTGGTAGTAACAATCCTGTCCCATCGTAGCAACTCCCGTATGGACTCGGGGGAGGTGAAGGTCGAGAGCCGCACTTCCTCAAAACACAACCCAGCCAAGCCGCACTGCTTCTTGACACAATGCCCGCTTAACCTGGAAGCCAGCCGCACCAATGTGTCGGAGAAAGCACCGTACACCTGGCAACCGTGTCAGTGTGCCCAGCCCGCCACAGGAGTCGGTAGTGCGCAATAGGACAGGAAAATCCCTGCCAGCCAAACCCTCCCCTAACCTGGACGACGCTGGGCCAATTGTGTGCCGCCCCATGGGTCTCCCGGTCACGGCCAGCTGGAACCAGGTTCTCCAGTGGCACAGCTAGCACTGCAATGCCTTAGACCCACTCAGGAGACCCAAATAACTCATTATTTTTCATTTAATTTTACTAGGCAAGTCAGTTAAGAACAAATTCTTATCTTCAATGACAGCCTAGGAACAGTGGGTTAACTGCCATTGTTCAAGGGCAGAACGACAGATTTTTACCTTGTCAGCTCAGGGATTCAATCTTGCAACCTTTCTGTTACTAGTCCAACGCTCTGACCACTAGGCTACCTGCCGCCCCTAATTTCTAATTCTAATTGGCTTCCTGTTCTTTGACGGACTCTGGCTGGACTGAAGACAACGCAAAGTTTGAAAAATGTCAAAGTATGTGAAGTCCATCCTGCAACGACGCCTTCAACCCCAAGGGGGCTTTGCTATTCCACTCCATTGTGGACGTCCCCATTGAAATGCAATTCATCCGGCTCAATGTAACGGAGTGCTTATGGGTAGTTAAATAAAGGTTCAATATATTTTTTTTAATAAATACATATACAGTGAGGGAAAAAAGTATTTGATCCCCTGCTGATTTTGTACATTTGCCCACTGACAAAGAAATGATCAGTTTATAATTTTAATGGTAGGTTTATTTGAACAATGAGAGACTGAATAACCAAAAAAAAATCCAGAAAATTGCATGTGAAAAATGTTATGTTATGTTATATGCAATTCTATACATTTTGCCATAGGGTGGAGAGAAATGTTTGCAGTTTTGTATATGATATCTGAGTGAGATTGACCAACCAAATCAATGGGAGCCTCCCTGGCCGGTTATTCAACCATGATAACAAGGTTAGGATGCAACAAGAAAGTTGGACATGGGCTAATTCAGGGTCTCCCAAAGTCGGTCTTGGGGCCCCCTGTGTGCACGTTTTTTTTGTGGGTGGGGGGTTGATCCGCAGGCCTTCAAAAGGGGCGACCACCAGTTGCCCATCACTGTTATAGAAGGTTACCTATGGAGTGATTTCAGTGCAGAAATTGTATTTGAATTCCATAATTGTGAATTTGTATTAGAACATTGAATTTGTAAATAGTAATGCACAAATTGAATAATTGAATTCATAAATTCAACTTGTATTTCATTATTTGGAATCAAATTAATATTGCATTCTGTTTTACAATTCAATATTCAATATTTATATATTCAGTTTCAATATTGTAGATATTGCATTCATTGTCTGTGTATCAAATTTACAAACTATCATTTGAAGTGTATCAATGTTTCAAATATTCTACTTCTCAGATGCGTTCAGATTACGTTTTTTAATTTAGTTCTCGAAATCTTCTGGTGGTTTTACATTTGAACATTGTATTCATCCAGAGCAACCACAGTAGCGGGTGCATACATTTTAATATTTTTATAATTTCTGAAGCCAAAGGGACATGTGTTTGAACCGTTTTGGCTAAGCTATTATAACCCCATTCCTGAAAGCTAAGACTCTCATTTACAACTGCAACCTGGCCAAGATAAAGCAAAGCAGTGCGACAAAAACAACACAGACGCACGCACGCACACACACACACACACACACACACACACACACACACACACACACACACAGACACACACACACACACACACAGAAATCAGTACCATGGACAGCACATCATATTCAGAAACATTGATTGGACTAACTTGTGTTTGTTTTCACTATATTATAGCGTTGTTGATTTGATGATGTTGAAATGGTGCTGCAATAGCGGAGGCTGACTTGTAGTTACTCCATGGTTCTAAATCAGTAGTTATTCAGTAAACTTTCAAACATGAACTTGCTTGACCATGCTGTAGGTCATGTAACTGTTTGTTACATGCAATATTTACTTTGTGGACTTCACTGGACAGATGATGCTCTCCGGTTTAGTGATGAAACAAACTACTGTCTTTTTGTTGTCATGGCCTTATTGTATATCACGGTGGCGTATGAACGAATGGGCTATAGAGCAAACAACACAATTATCACTACAGGTTGTAATATGGCTTTTTTACTGGCTTGGCTTGGCTTCCCAGTGATCTTACCCACACACCGCTACTGTTGAACTACCTAGGATTCAACCTTGCCTGAGACCTGAAGATGTGTTCGTTTGACCGATGGGGTTCTAACCCAGGTCTCTTGTGCACAATGGAACTTTTCAGGTCTTGGTATGAGCTGAATCAGCTTACATGAACTTCCTGAATTGATCCCTGCAATACAAATCAAATCACATTTCTAGGCTTTAGCTAAGTGGGCTAACACAGTCTTGTGACATCCAGGAGACCTGGTTCTAAACCAGTCAGTCACAAAAGCACAATTTAGTTGGGAGTGGAAAGGCTATCCTTATATGTTTCCCTCTCCCCTCTTTTTGCTGAGATACGTCCAGAGGAGGATTTTGGTGAAGTTTGTGTGGGTTACTTTGACAGAGATGGTGTTCTAATGAGGAAATGGCGTTCTCGCTCCAATTCTGGGCAGGACGATTGGCCCAGTGTATCTCAAATTGTTGTTCCAGTTACACTTCGACAAGAGATACTGAGGTTGGCTCATGATGGTAGTATGGCAGGTCATCTTAGGGTCAACAAGACTTATGAATATCTTCTGTAACTTATTCTGTCCTGGTCTGAAACAGGATGTCGTGTCTTACTGCAAATCCAGCTGATGGGTAAACCGAACCAAGCTGTGCTGGTTGCACCTTTGCAGCCTATTCCTGCTTTTGACTAACCTTTCAGCAGGGTTCTGGTGGATTGTGTTGGTCCTTTGCCCAAAGCAAAGAGTGGTAACCTGTTTCTCTTAACCATCATATGCGCTGCCACTCCTTTCCCTGAGGCAATTCAACTGAGAAAAATCACAAGAGGAAAGTTCCCCTTAAAATCAGACATGTCCGTGGTGAGGACAACTTGGAAGTTGATTGTCTTTCAAACATGGGCAGTCAATAAGTTTTGTGTTTTGTGTTTATGCACTGTGTAGCCCTGGCTCACAATTTATTTTGACTGCACGTTTTGGGGATGAGTTTTGTTGGTTGCGCTCATTCCAAGGGGGTGAGAGTTAGTTATAGAAACGTACATGATTTTAACTGTTTCTCAAAACTTGTGAGTTTCAGGCGACTATAGAAAGAAATATAAATAAAAGAGGTGGCTGATTTGTCTGGCATTTAATTGTTGACAGCCAGTAGACACCATGTTTATATTGGAGAAGGGAACACATTTAAGTTGATCGTGTTGTGAGATGGACTACTTTTCTGTTGGTGGTGAGCAAACTTGTCCAACACAAATATAGGATACATTTGTTTTCTTAAGGGGGAAGGTGTTACAGCTTTTGGTTTTTCCATTTATGTTTTGAGGTTGGACTTTTAACACGTTAGCACGTAGGACGCACCGATTTGTGCCACCTCGTTAGTCAGTATGTGTTACACCTGTGCTGGCTTGTCCATCTCATTAGTCGGAAGGTGTTTCACCTGTGCTGGCCAAAGTGATATTTAAGAGTGGCTGGCCCAGTGCTCCAGTTGTCTTGAGTGATGTTTCGGGTCAACACCTTTAGTTGATGCGCCTCCCTATTTGATTTCTAGAAAGATAATCCTCTATATGATCTTCCCTGTTTTTGTTTTGCTACACTTCTTGGTTTGCTTCTTGTCTTTAAGTCAAATTAGTGGATTCGGCTATTTCAGCCACACCCGCTGCTGGCAGGTGTATAAAATCAAGCACACAGCCATGCAATCTCCAGAGATAAAACATTGACAGTAGAATGCCCCTACTGAAGAGCTCAGTGACTTTCAACGTGAGACTGTCACAGGATGCCACCTTTCGAACAAGTCAGTTTGTCACATTTCTGCCCTGCTAGAGCTAAACAGGTCAACTGTAAGTGCTGTTATTGTGAAGTGGAAACATCTAGGAGCAATAACGGCTCAGCCGCGAGGTGGTAGGCCACACAAGTTCACAGAACGGGGCCGCAGAGTGCTGAAGCGCATACAAATCATCTGTCCTCGGGTTGCAACATTCACTACCGAGTTCCATACTGCCTCTGGAAGCAACGTCAGCACAAGAACTGTTCGTTGGGAGCTTCATGAAATGGGTTTCCATGACAGAGCAGCCGCACACAAGTCTAAGATCCCCATGCGCAATGCCAAGCGTCGGCTGGAGTGGCGTAAAGCTCACCGCCATTGGACTCTGGAGCAGTGGAAACTTGTTCTCTGGAGTGATGAATCACGCTAAACCCCTTCATTCCAATGAAGAGAAATCTTAACGCTATAGCATACAATGACTTTCTAGACGATTCTGTGCTTCCAACTTTGTGGCAACAGTTTGGGGAAGGCCCTTTCCTGTTTCAGCATGACAATGCCTCCCTGCACAAAGCGAGGTCCATACAGAAATGGTTTGTCGAGACCTCACTAATGCTCTTGTGACTGAATGGAAACTAGTCCCCGCAGCAATCTTCCAACATCAAGTGGAAAGCCTTCCCAGAAGAGTCGAGGCTGTTATAGCAGCAAAGGGGGGACTATCTCCATATTAATGCTCATGATTTTGGAATGAGATGATCAAGGAGCAGGTGTCCACATTTGTATACCCACCTCACATGTCTATTTTCCTACAACCTTTTTGACTAGTTCTGTTAAGCACTCATAGATCCACTTATATTCCAATTATTCATGTAATTCATCTCTCTGATTCCTAAGGTTTCGATGAAGTCTCCAGGTCAGTTCATTATACTTCATAACTCCTAAGAATTTACAAATCTGGTGTGTGGGTTTTCCAGTGACTTGGGGAGGACTGAGGAACCATGGCACAGTTTGAAAGCTTGATATGGACTGTAAGTGAAACATTTCTGATTTGCACATTTTGTAGTTTGGCATGTTTTACACAACATAGATTCTTGACAACACAGTACTTTCAATTCATTCACACCACTCACAAAATACTGTTTAAAATGGTCCAACATAATTACAATAGTTATATTTGAAATGTTAATATTTTGGTTAGAATTAACTAGCTGTTTCCATTTTATTTCTTTTTTTTCCTCTCTACTTCCAGGTACCTATTATATTGGTGCTTGAAAGCATTGGATCCTGTATTTCATGTGGTAGAGCTGAGTACAGAATAGGGGATGAATGTTGTCCCATGTGTGCACCAGGTAAGGATCGTCTCTTTACATAATATTAACCACCAGACATTAATACATCAACACTAACAGAAATACATGACATTGTGATTCTCTCTTCCCCAGGAAGACATGTACATAAGCATTGTACTGAATTCACCAGCACCAGCTGTGTGCCCTGTGTTGATTCTACATTCCTTGATGAGCCCAATGGTCTCATGAAATGCAAAGTGTGTACCAACTGTGATCCAGGTAAGTGGTCCTGTGTGGCTGCACTGAAACCCTGACACAAACACTGATATGTTAGTCTATGCTGTTATGCTATGAGGACATGTCCGTTGTATCTGCAACAGATAATACATGCCATGTTTTCTCCATAGGCTTTGGTTTGATGGTAAAACAGCCATGTACACCTTCATCAGACACTGTCTGTGGGACACTGGAGGGGTTCTACTGTCTAGACCCAATTAAGAATGGTTGTAAAGCAGCCCAGAGACACAGCAGCTGTAAACCTGGTCAATACATCAGCCACACAGGTTTGTCTCCTTTGAAGTATTCAACATGATTTTGTTATGATTTCTAGTGTGCCAAGTGACTCTACTGAATTAAAAGTAGCTGATCATTTGATTGAAATCATTAGACAAGGAAGAATCAGTCAAGATGAGTACAATGGGAAAAGTTTAAGTACGATGTTTACAAGTTTGTTTTGGAAAGCAGTTTTTTAAATAATTTACATTTATGTTTAAACCTTCATTTATGCAGGAACAACATCTTCAGATACTGTGTGTTCTGACTGTACTGGTGATACGTATTCAGATGGATCATTAACAGCCTGCCAGTCACACACTGGGTAAGTGTGGCTCACAGAAATAGTTTTTACCCTAAATACAAATATTCCTAACACAAATCTAAAACTGAAAGATGTATGACCAAGTTATAAATTAATCACTAATGGCCAGTATTTCTCTGTTTTAAAGATGTGAATCCTTGGGACTTCAGGAAATTAAACCAGGATCTCCTTGGTCGGATACAGAGTGTGAACTATCCCATTCCACAGCTAGAAGCAGAATTGGTGCTGTGGCATCCATGACAGTTCTCATGATATTAGCTGGAGCTGTTTTCTTATTAATAATAGTGAGAAGAAATGTCGGCATTTTATCTGTTTCTATTGCGTCGGTAAATTATTGTTTAGTGTGTGTGTGAGAATAATTGTTTAGTGTTTGTGTGTGAATATGAGTGAGTCAGAGAGAGGAGCGTCAAGTAACCTAGCGGGCGCCAGGTAACCTAGCGGGCGCCAGATAACCTAGTGGTTAGGAGTGTTGTGCCATTAACCGAAAGGTCGTTGGTTCGAATCCCTAAGCAGACTGTGTAGAAGAAAAAACTATTCTGTCGATGTGCCCTTGAGCAATGCACTTAACCCTAATAGTGTCTGCTAAATTATTTAAATTTACAGTGCGTGTGTATGCGCCCCTGTCAATCCAAAACTTCCTCTACATCATCCATTTGGATTCAATATTTCTCAGACTACCGTAGTAATAACTAACCAAATTATACTTGTTTTTCCATAGTGGAAACAGAAGACACATAGCGTTTTAATCAGAGGTTCTAACCAGTTCAGGGAACAGAACTAAAACAAAAACCTTTTTTTTTTTTTCAAGAAACGGAAACTGATCTGGGAAGAGCTCTAGTCATCTGATGAGCCGGTTTAAAAAATGTCATGTTCCAAAAATATTCCTAATGTCTAGTATATAATCATGTAATTCAGTGAAGTTATGATGCTAGTAATGGCCTAAACACATTGAAGTTCACGTCATGACGTTCAGTGCTTCAAGCCATGTGCCCTCTATGTCCACCCCCACTATCGCTCTGTCCCCATCTGTGAAATCTGTTGCATCTCACAGCCTGCACTAATCTGGGAGCTGAGTATGAACGTTTACCATTGAAAATGTGCAACATCATAAATTATCACCATCCACTACTGAGATGAAGTGTCAAGGATGCCACACACCACAACTGGAGCCTGAAGATATCCACACCGCCGTGTATTTAACATTTTTTTTATTTCCCCTTTATTTAACCAGGTAGGCAAGTTGAGAACAAGTTCTCATTTACAACTGTGACCTGGCCAAGATAAAGCAAAGCAGTTCGACACATACAACAACAGAGTTACACATGGAGTAAAACAAACATAGTCAATAATACAGTGGAAAAACAAATCTATATACAAAGAGCGCAAATGAGTTAAGATAAGGAAGGTAAGGCAATAAATAGGCCATGGTGGCAAAGTAATTACAATATAGCATTTAAACACTGGAATGGTAGATGTGCAGTAGATGAATGTGCAATGTACACACTGGGGTGCAAAGGAACAAGATAAATAAATATGGTAGGGGATGAGGTAGTTGGTTGGGCTATTTGCAGATGGGCTATATACAGGTGCAGGGGTCTGTGAGCTGCTCTGACAGCTGGTGCTTAAAGCTGGTGAGGGAGATAAGTGTCTCCAGTTTTAGAGATTTTTGTAGTTCATTCCAGTCATTGGCAGCAGAGAACTGGAAGGAGAGTCGGCCAAAGGAGGAATTGGCTTTGGGGGTGACCAGTGAGAGATACCTGCTGGAGTGCGTGCTACGGGTGCGTGCTGCTATTGTGACCAGCGAGCTGAGATAAGGCGGGGCTTTACCTAGCAGGGACTTGTAGATGACCTGGAGCCAGTGGGTATGGCGACGAGTGTAAAGCGAGGGCCAGCCAACGACAGCGTACAGGTCGCAGTAGTGGGTGGTATATGGGGCTTTGACAAAACGGATGGCACTGTGATAGACTGCATCCAATTTGTTGAGTAGAGTATTGGAGGCTATTTTGTAAATGACATCACCGAAGTCGAGGATCGGTAGGATGGTCAGTTTTACAAGGGTATGTTTGGCAGCATGAGTGAAGGATGCTTTGTTGCGAAATAGGAAGCCAATTCTAGATTTAATTTTGGATTGGAGATGTTTGATGTGAGTCTGGAAGAAGAGTTTACAGTCTAACCAGACACCTAGGTATTTGTAGTTGTCCACATAATCTAAGACAGAACCGTCCAGAGTAGTGATGCTGGACTGGCGGGCGGGTGCGGGCAGCGATCGGTTGAAGAGCATGCATTTAGTTTTTCTTGCATTTAAGAGCAGTTGGAGGCCACGGAAGGAGAGTTGTATGGCATTGAAGCTCGTCTGAAGGGTAGTTAACACAATGTCCAAAGAAGGGCCAGAAGTATACAGAATGGTGTCGTCTGCGTAAAGGTGGATCAGAGACTCACCAGCAGCAAGAGCGACATCATTGTTGTATACAGAGAAGAGAGTCGGCCCAAGAATTGAACCCTGTGGCACCCCCACAGAGACTGCCAGAGGCCCGGACAACAGGCCCTCCGATTTGACACACTGAACTCTATCGGAGAAGTAGTTGGTGAACCATGTGAGGCAATCATTTGAGAAACCAAGGCTGTTGAGTCTGCCGATAAGGATGTGGTGATTGACAGAGTCGAAAGCCTTGGCCAGATCAATGAAAACGGCTGCACAGTAATGTCTCTTATCGATGGTGGTTATGATGCCATTTAGGACCTTGAGCGTGGCTGAGGTGCACCCATGCCCTGCTCTGAAACCAGATTGCATAGCGGAGAAGGTATGGTTGGATTCGAAATGGTCGGTAATCTGTTTGTTAACTTGGCTTTCAAAGACCTTAGAAAGGCAGGGTAGGATAGATATTGGTCTGTAGCAGTTTGGGTCAAGAGTGTCTCCCCCTTTGAAGAGGGGGATGACTGCAGCTGCTTTCCAGTCTTTGGGAATCTCAGACGACACGAAAGAGAGGTTGAACAGGCTAGTAATAGGGGTTGCAACAATTTAGGCAGATAATTGTAGAAAGAAAGAGTCCAGATTGTCTAGCCCGGCTGATTTGTATGGGTCTAGATTTTGTAGCTCTTTCAGAACACCAGCTAACTGTATTTGGGAGAAGGAGAAATGTGGGAGGCTTGGGTGAGTTGCTGAGGGGGGTGCAGGGCTGTTGACCGGGGTAGGGGTAGCCAGGTGGAAAGCATGGCCAGCCATAGAAAAATGCTTATTGAAATTCTCAATTATTGTGGATTTATCGGTGGTGACAGCGTTTCCTATCCTCATTGCAGTGGGCAGCTGGGAGGAGGTCCTCTTATTCTCCATGGACTTTACAGTGTCCCAGAACTTTTTTGAGTTTGTATTACAGGAAGCAAATTTCTGCTTGAAAAAGCTAGCCTTGGCTTTCCTAACTGCCAGTGTACAGTGGGGAAAAAAAGTATTTAGTCAGCCACCAATTGTGCAAGTTCTC
>QNTS01001071.1:55271-68797 GCA_003317085.1 Hucho hucho | reverse complement strand
ACCCTGGTCTGTACTCCAGATTACTATGAATGAGGAGAGAGGCCAGTCATACCCTGGTCTGTACTCCAGATTACTATGAATGAGGAGAGAGGCCAGTCATACCCTGGTCTGTACTCCAGATTACTATGAATGGGGAGAGAGGTCAGTCATACCCTGGTCTGTACTCCAGATTACTATGAATGAGGAGAGAGGCCAGTCATACCCTGGTCTGTACTCCAGATTACTATGAATGAGGAGAGAGGTCAGTCATACCCTGGTCTGTACTCCAGATTACTATGAATGAGGAGAGAGGCCAGTCACCCTGGTCTGTACTCCAGATTACTATGAATGAGGAGAGCATTTGTGGCACAAATCCCACTCAAGTCGTGGTATCAATATTATCATGTTATAATCATGTAGGACTTTGTTGAGTTTCCCCAACAATTTTAGATAATTTCGGATGATTTGGACATAATGCCCGAAAAATGCTAATATCTTGAGTCTCATCTTTCTATCAATACAAATCAAACTTTACTTGTCACATGCGCCGAATACAACAAGTTTAGACCTTAACGTGAAATGCTTACTTACAAGCCTTTAACCAACAGTGCAGTTCAAGAAGAGTTAAGAAAATATTTACCAAATAGACTAATGTAAAAAATAATAATAAAAAGTAACACATTAAGAATAACAATAACGAGGATATATACAGGGGGTACCAGTACCGAGTCAGTGTGCGGGGGTTCAGGTTAGTTGAGGTAATTTGTACCTGTAGGTAGGGGGTGAAGTGACTATGCATAGATAATAAACAGTGAGTAGCAGCAGTGTACAGAAGGTCAATGTAAATAGTCCGTTGGCAATTTTATTAATTGTTCAGCAGTCTTATGGCTTGGGGGTAGAAGCTGTTGTGGAGCCTTTTGGTCCTAAACTTGGCTCTCCGGTACAGCTTGCCGTGCAGTAGCAGAGTAAACAGTCTATAACTTGGGTGACTGGAGTCTCTGACAATGTTATGGGCTTTCCTCTGACACCGCCTATTATATAGGTCCTTGATGGCAGGAAGCTTGGCCCCAGTGATGTACTAGGCCGTACGCACTACCCTCTGTAGTGCCTTACGGTCAGATGCCGAGCAGTTGCTATACCAGGCGGTGATGCAACCGGGTCAGGATGCTCTCGATGGTGCAGCTGTAGAACCTTTTGTGGATCTGGGGACCCATGCCAAATCTTTTCAGTGTCCTGAGGGGGAAAAGGTTTTGTCATGGCCTCTTCACAACGGTCTTGGTATGTTTGGACCATGATAGTTCGTTAGTGATGTAGACTCTGAGGAACTTGAAACTCTCGACCCGCTCCACTACAGCCACGTCGATGTTAATATAACTTCTTTGGGATCGGTGTCCCTTCCACGGGATGGTTGAGCTAACGTAGGCTAATGCGATTAGCATGAGGTTGTAAGTAACAAGAACATTTCCCAGGACATAGACATATCTGATAGTGGCGGAAAGCTTACATTTTTGTTAACCTAATTTACTGTAGCTATTACAGTGAAATAATAACATGCTATTGATTGAGGAGAGTGCACAATTTTGAACATGACACATTTTGAAAATGTGTTTATTAATAATCAAATTAGGCACATTTGGGCAGTTTTGATACAAAACATTTCATTACAGCAGTGGGAGATAAAAAAACACGTCTATCAAACACGTCCCCTTGAGAGTAGTCACACCAGTGTAAACTTGGGGGAAGAGCTAAGGGAAGTAGTTGCAGTGTGGAAGTTGGAGAGGGATAATGTAACGATTCCTGTGACCACTGACAACGCTAGAAATATTGTAAATGCAGTTGCACTAACTGGATTGGGGCCACAGATTTAACCATGGAAAGAGGTCTGGTGATATGGCTGAATACAAACAGTGTAGTTATTCCCTCCGCAAGGCAATCAAACAAGCGAAATACCGGAACAGGGACAAGGTGGAGTCGCAATTCAATGGCTCAGACACGAGACCTATGTGGCAGGGTCTACAGGAAATCATGCACTACAAAAACAGGCACGTCAAGGATAGCGACGTTACGGTTCCAGACAAACTAAACATCTTTTCCCGCTTTGAGGATAATACAGTGCCACCGTAGCGGCTCGCTAACAAAGACTGCGCCCACCCCGCCCCTCTCCTTCTCAGTGGCTGACGTGAGTAAAACATTTAAACATGTTAACCCTCGCAAGGTTGCTGGCCCAGACGGCATCCGTAGCCACGTCCTCAGAGCATGCAGACCAGCTGGCTGGTGTGTTTAAGGACATATTTAATCTCTCCCTATGCCAGTCTGTTGTCCCCATATGCTTAAAGATGGCTACCATTGTTCCTGTACCCAAGAAGGCAAAGATAACTGAACTAAATGACTACCGCCCCGTAGCACTCAATTCTGTCATCATGAAGTGCTTTGAGAGGCCACCCTAGACCCACTTCAGTTTGCATACCGCCCCAACAGGTCCACAGATGTCGCAGTCACCATCACACTGCACACTGCCCTATCCCATCTGGACAAAAATAATAACTATGCAAGAATGCTGTTCATTGACTACAGTTCAGCATTCAACAATATAGTACCCTCCAAGCTCATCATCAACCTGGAGGCCCTGGGTCTCAACCCCTCCTTGTGCAACTGGGTCCTGGACTTTCCCAAGGCGCCTCCAGGTGGTGAAGGTAGGAAACAACATCTCCACTTCACTGACCCTCAACACTGGGCCCCCACAAGGATGTGTGCTCATCCCTCTCCTGTACTCCCTGTTCACCCACGACTGCGTGGCCATGCACGCCTCCAATTCAATCATCAAGTTTGCAGACGACACAACAGTAGCGGGCTTGATCACCAACAACGACGAGACAGCCTGCAGGGAGGAGATGAGGGCCCTTTGAGTGTGGTGTCAGGAAAACAACCTCTCACTCAACGTCAACAAAACAAAGGAGATGATCGTGGACTTCATGAAACAGCAGAGGGAGCACCCCCCTATCCACATCGAAGGGTCAGCAGTGGAGAAGGTGGAAAGTTTTAAGAGAGCATCCTGTCGGACTGTATCACAGCCTGGTACGGCAACTGCACACATTCTCACTCACCCCTTTAGATTTGTGTGTATTAGGTAGTTGTTGGGGAATTGTTATATTATTTGTTAGATATACTGAACTGTTGGAACTAGAAACACAAGCATTTCGCTACACTCTCATTAACATCTGTTGACCATGTGTATGCGACCAATACAATTTGATTTGACTTGTTTTTATTTATTTATTTATTGAAGTATAAGGGAGTTGTACTCCAGTCTAGTAGGTGGCGGTAATGCAACATTTATTGGATGCCAACCCCCGTTTAACCTCATCGAAAAAGAAGGAAGTGACGTAATCGTTTGTGCCGCTGGTACTTTTCACACCGGCTTGCTTTTTCCGTTGCTCTGCACCGTTTTTGACAGTCATCATGGTGCTCGATTTAGACCAATTTCGAACCGATAAAGGCGGTGATCCTGAAGTCATCAGAGAAACTCAAAGAAAAAGGTTCAAAGATGTGTCACTTGTGGATAAACTAGTACACGCAGACACAGAATGGAGAAAATGTAAGTTCCGACTGCAAGCTAGCGTTAGCATTCATTGAATCGTATGGTGGTGTCCACTCTCATGGCTTTCTAGCTTCATGCATTTATTGTAGGTAGTTAAAAGCCGGCCTTGTAGTCACCCAGATACAAATTAAGAAGTTCAAGCATAACACGTCAGTTCACGGTTTTAGATAATTTGTAGTGAATTATCTTCCTGGATATTCTCAGCTAAACTCAGGTTAGTTGGTAGCCTGCGTTAGCTAGCTACTTAGTCACCGGTAGTTAGCAATTGACATAGCCAGTTAGCTATCCAGCTACGTTAGTTCACTAACCACAACCAATAACTTTTTCCCCCCCATGTCTTTAGTTAGGCTATACCTGATATGTCGTTCATTGTTGTCTAACATTAATTTAGCTAAAACAATGTATGCTTTAGTAGCTAAAGTATCAAGGAAAACCCAAACGATGGCAAGAGCTACGTCATCCTAGCCACACTGACTGTAGCTACAATCTGATGCAATCCCCATCAACATGCCCTTAGCAGTGGCATCAAAACCTCACTCCTCTCAGCGTCCCTCAGCTCTTATTGGCTCTTGGCTAGAAGGGATCCAGCTTTTGTCAGAATTTAATTTTCGTAGTAGGTTTAGGATAATTTACGTAGCATGTTAGGATAATTAGGTGAAGGTTAGGAAAAGAGTTAGGGTTGCCTAAAATGCAAAAAAAAAAAAAAAAACTTTTGGTGTAAATTTGACAAGCTGGATCCCATCTATACATGACCCTGTTATTGGGACAGGATGGAAAATAGCATGGATGTAGATTTGACTGAGATTTAATGTTGGACTACTCAAGTCTACATGGTTATGGGGGTCGCTTCATTGTCGCCTGTGAGCGTCAATCACTTTATAGCTACTTGTCGTGACACCTAGGCGCAAGACACAAACACCATTATATTGTTTCATGACGTGCATATGACACTGACCCTTGCCTTTTCCATGCTCACCAGGTCGTTTCACTGCCGACAACCTCAACAAGGCAAAGAATTTATGCAGCAAGACAGTTGGAGAGAAAATGAAGGTACAACCTGTGAAGCTGCTGGTGAACTATAGAGGCTTTACGTAACCTACATGGCTACATGTCGTCGTCGTCACCATCAGTCTGAAAGCATTATGTTCTATTCTGTATGCAGATAGTTTCTTTCTACCAGTTCACCCTGTTCTGTGCCTTTTCTGTATACAGAAGAGGGAGCCAGTTGGGGATGACAATGATTCTGTCCCAGACGAGGCCCAGAACTTGGAGGCCCTAACGGCAGACACACTATCGGTAGGTCAACTCGTTAGCCAGCAGTTCATCTATATGCTGATTGACTTGTGGGTGCCATACTCATGTGTCTGTTTCATGTCTCTTTTCCCCTTTTTCTAGCCCCTCACGGTCACCCAGATCAAGAAGGTCCGTCTGCTTGTGGATGAGGCAGTGCAGAAATCTGACAGTGAGAGGGTAAAGCTGGAGGAGGAGCGCTTTCAATACCTGCGAGAGATCGGGAACCTCCTGCATCCATCTGTGCCCATCAGTAATGATGAGGTGGGTGTCGTGGAATTTGAATTCCCATCAGCAATAGGGAGGTGGATGAAAGTACACATTGCCTCAGGGAGAAAATTCTCATTCTCATGCCTTGTCTGCTGCCTCTCTCATGAATGAATTTAGTTTTGCCTCTTGTTTACTGTAATTTACCTTGTCGCTCTCTTCTTGCCAGGATGCTGATAACAAAGTGGAGCGTACCTGGGGAGACTGTACTGTGCAGAAGAAGTATTCCCACGTAGACCTGGTAGTCATGATTGACGGCTACGACGGAGAGAAAGGAGCTATAGTGGCTGGGAGCCGTGGCTACTTCCTCAAGGCAAGTTCTTAGTCACACACTGTCATATGTAGCCAATACAGTCACAGGCCGATTCATACAGGTGTAATTCTGTTAAACTCAGTGTGTATCCTTGATACTTATCATTACTGGCTGTTTCCCTTTTTTTGTTTGTAGGGGCCACTGGTTTTCCTGGAGCAGGCATTGATCAATTATGCTCTGCGGATGCTCCACAGCAAGAACTACGAAATGCTCTACACCCCCTTCTTCATGAGGAAAGAGGTCATGCAGGAGGTGGCCCAGCTCAGCCAGTTTGATGATGAACTTTACAAGGTATGATGGATTTGAAACTAATCTTCCTTCCATTCCTATTGCGGCATAGGGCCCGATATGTTTTTTTCATGTCTCTTAGTTTTTTGGCATGTTAAGACAAATATGTATATTTGATGTTAATTTTGATATGTGGGTGTTTTTATGTAATGTATTCACTGCCTTCCCTGCTTGTCTCTCAGGTGATTGGGAAGAGCAGTGAGAAGTCTGAGGACATGGCCATAGATGAGAAGTACTTGATTGCCACCTCAGAGCAGCCCATCGCAGCCTTCCTGAGGGACGAGTGGCTGAAGCCTGAGGACCTGCCCATGCGCTACGCCGGCCTCTCCACTTGCTTCAGACAGGAAGTTGGTTCCCACGGGCGCGACACGCGAGGAATCTTCAGGGTGCACCAGTTTGAGAAGGTAAGTGGACATTTTCTCAAAGTAGACATGGTGGGTGTGTCAAGGTTGGTGTAGAAAAGGCAACAGCTTTGTTTTGCTTTGCATTTTATAGGGC
Organism: Hucho hucho; assembly: GCA_003317085.1. Lineage (NCBI taxonomy): Eukaryota > Metazoa > Chordata > Actinopteri > Salmoniformes > Salmonidae > Hucho > Hucho hucho. The sequence goes on along the minus strand of QNTS01001071.1, from coordinate 62,564 downwards.
TAATTGGATAAGGATAAAGTCTGGTTATTATTGACAATTTACAGATCATGTCAAGCGATACACATTTTCCAGAACAGGTAATTTTTTGGGGGGGCTAATGATTGTGAAATACTAATGAACATGCTCTCTGCCCCCAGATAGAGCAGTTTGTTTTTGCCTCTCCTCATGACAACAAGTCCTGGGAGATGATGGATGAGATGATTGGAACAGCTGAAGAGTTCTACCAGGCACTAGGCATCCCCTACCGAATCATCAACATAGTGTCAGGTAGGTCCTGCAGATAGTCCTCCTCAACACGTTTGTTCCTCTCTGGGCCATACCTAGGGTCCAAACCATAAATTGGTATCCATAAGACCGTTTGACTCTGGGTAAGTAAAATAGGGCATAAAAGTCCAATGCAGCAGTTTTTTTTCCTCATTATCAAATAATTTCTGGGTAACCAATTAAAGTACCTTACTGTGATTGTTTTTAATTAAAATGGTCAAAAAGAAGCAAAAGTAAAGAGCAATTTCTCAAGAATCTTTTTTGCTTGGACTGAGTGGGGATGGAAAAACTAAAAACTAGCTGTTATTGGCAGAGAGGTTTGGAACTCTTTTTTATTGGTCTAAACTAATTTACCACCAAAGCTCCATCACACCAAAACAGGCTGAAACTTCAGGTGGTCTTTTAAAACAGCTCTTGCACTAAGGCATCATCATTTTCACAATATTATTCCAACCTCGGAGTGTGGAAAATATAGATAAAACACAGGGAAATCACGTTTTTGACTCCTGTCAAAAACGTGCAGTGGGCTTTTGGCAATTAACTTCTTACGGAGCGGCTGCATAGGTGACTGTTTTGGAGAGTCTGGCGTGCCCAAAGTAAAATGCCTGCCACTCAGGCCCAGAAATAGGATATGCACATAATTAGTACTATTGGATAGGAAACACTCTGAAGTTTCTAGGAGTGTTAAAATAATGTATGTGAGTATAACAGAACTGATATAGCAGGCGAAAACCAGAGGAAAATCCATACGGATTTGCAGTTTTTTTTGTACTTGACCTTCTCCAGGCTGCCTATTCATTTTTATTTTAACCAGGACTGATACCTATGGCTTCCACTAGATGTCAACAGTCTCTATACAAAGACTGGGAGTTCTAGGAGTAAGCAAAACGGATAGGAAGAGGAAGTGGTCAAGGGAGCTCAGATGTCAACAAGATTTCTCGGGCAAGAGACTGGGTGCGCGCCCCACTTTATTTTACTTATATAACATATAGGTGACCATCCGAGTGAAATATTATCGCTAATATTCATAAAAGGATAGCTAAGGATGCATTATAACTGGTCTTTGATTTGTTTAGGAAAAGTTTATAGGTATATTTGAACGCGTTCTCTTCATGTTTCAATGGGCGATTCGACGTGGGCTAGCGCCCCACTGCTCCCTAAGTAGTTAAGCTCCTTCTACTTCACCTCAGTCAGATGAACTCGTGGAGAAAAAATGTCTGCATCCTATATGAAGGAAGTTGGAGGTAGTTTCACGAGCTAATGCTAACTAGCTTTTGCACAATAACCGGAAGCCTATGGTATCCATGAGTTCATCTGATACTGGGGAAGTAGATAAAGGGCTTCATTGCCAAAATCCCGAGGTATCCCTTTAATTGCCAGAATCTTGCACTATTCCTTTAAGTATACATCATGACAATAACTTCTGTAATCGTAAAAGCCTTGGTTTCATGCATGTTAACCTCAGAAGCCTCCTCCCTAAGTTTGTTTTACTCACTGCTTTAGCACACTCCGCCAACCCTGATGTCCTTGCCGTGTCTGAATCCTGGCTTAGGAAGACCACAAAAAATTTGGAGATTTCCATACCCAACTACAACATTTTCCGCCAAGATAGAACTGCCACCTTTTTCAAACAGAAATTTGCACCCTGTAGCTCTAACTCCCTAAAGATTGGAAAGCTGCCGCGGTCATCCCCCTCTTCAAAGGGGGTGGCACTCTAGACCCAAATTGCTATAGACCTATATCCATCCTGCCCTGCCTCTCTAAAGTCTTCGAAAGCCTAGTTAATAAACAGATCATTGACCACTTCGAATCCCACCGTACCTTCTCCGCTGTGCAATCCGGTTTCCGAGCTGGTCACGGGTGCACCTCAGCCACGCTCAAGGTACTAAACGATATCATAACCGCCATCGATAAGAGACATTGCTGTGCAGCCGTATTCATTGACCTGGCCAAGGCTTTCGACTCTGTCAATCACCACATCCTTATCGGCAGACTCAACAGCCTTGGTTTCTCAAATGATTGCCTCGCCTGGTTCACCAATTACTTTGCAGACAGAGTTCAGTGTGTTAAATCAGAGGGCCTGTTGTCCGGGCCTCTGGCAGTCTCTATGGGGGTGCCACAGGGTTCAATTCTTGGGCCGACTCTCTTCTCTGTATACATCAATGATGTCGCTCTTGCTGCTGGTGATTCTCTGATCCACCTCTATGCAGACGACGCCATTCTGTATACTTCTGGCCCTTCTTTGGACACTGTGTTAACTAACCTTTAAATGAGCTTCAATGCCATACAACACTCCTTCCGTGGCCTCCAACTGCTCTTAAACGCTAGTAAAACCAAATGCATGCTTTTCAACCGATCGCTGCCTGCACCCGCCGCCCGACTAGCATCACTACCCTGGACAGCTCTGACCTAGAATATGTGGACAACTACAAATACCTAGGTGTCTGGCAAGACTGTAAACTCTCCTTCCAGACTCATATTAAACATCTCCAATCCAAAATCAAATCTAGAATCGGCTTTCTATTTCGCAACAAAGCCTCCTTCACTCATGCTGCCAAACTTGCACTTGTAAAACTGACTATCCTACCCGTCCTCGACTTAGGCGATGTTATCTACAAAACAGCTTCCAATATTCTACTCAGCAAACTGGATGCAGTCTATCACAGTGCCATCCGTTTTGTCACCAAAGCCCCTTATACCACCCACCACTGCGACCTGTATGCTTTAGTCGGCCCTCGCTACATACTCGTCGCCAGACCCACTGGCTCCAGGTCATCTACAAGTCCCTGCTAGGTAAAGCCCCGCCTTATCTCAGCTCGCTGGTAACCATAGCAGCACCCACCCGTAGCACGCGCTCCAGCAGCTATATCTCACTGGTCACCCCCAAAGCCAATTCCTCCTTTGGCCACCTTTCCTTCTAGTTCTCTGCTGCCAATGACTGGAACGAACTACAAAAATCACTGAAACTGGAGACACTTATCTCCCTCACTAGCTTTAAGCACCAGCTGTCAGAGCAGCTCACAGATCACTGCACCTGTACATAGCCCATCTGTTAATAGCCCTACCAACTACCTCATCCCCTCATTTATTTATCTTGCTCCTTTGCACCTCAGTATTTTTACTACTGCACATCTACCATTCCAGTGTTTAATTGCTATATTGTAATTACTTCGCTACCATGGCCTATTTATTGCCTTACGTTCCTTATCTTACCGTATTTGCACACATTGTATATAGATTTGTTTTTTTTCTACTGTATTATTGACTGTATGTTTGTTTTACTCCATGTGTAACTCTGTTGTATGTGTCGAACTGCTTTGCTTTATCTTGGCCAGGTCGTAGTTGTAAATGAGAACTTGTTCTCAACTTGCCTACCTGGTTAAATAAAGGTGAAATAAAATAAAACTCATAAATGTTATTTTTAACTTGCCATTTTTAATGAGAACCTTCTCATTGTAAGGTATTACAATGACCTTTTTATCCTGTGTGATTTATGTGACACATAACAGACATTTCCCTTGCGAGCTGTTTTGACAATGTCTTACTACCTACATGTCTTTTTTATTTTTTTCACCTTTTATTTAACTAGGTAGGCCAGTTGAGAAAAAGTTCTCATTTACAACTGCAACCTGGCCAAGATAGAGCAAAGCAGTGTGACACAAACAACGCAGAGTTACACATGGGATGTCTGAGCCTTTGTGTCTGTCTGCTTCCACCCAGGTGCTCTGAACCACGCAGCCAGTAAGAAGCTGGACTTGGAGGCCTGGTTCCCAGGCTCCGCAGCCTTCAGAGAGCTGGTCTCCTGCTCCAACTGTTTAGACTACCAGGCCCGTCGGCTGCGTATCCGCTACGGACAGACCAAAAAGATGATGGATAAGGTGAGAGTACCCAGTCTTTACATAGAATCCGGATTTGCTTCCATAATCAAAAAGTCATAGTAGATGGAATATTTGAACCCATTTTAAAACAACACTTCCTGTGTTCTTCAGGCTGACTATGTGCACATGCTCAACGCAACTATGTGTGCCACCACACGTGTAATGTGTGCTATCCTGGAGACGTACCAGACCGAAGAGGGTGTCATCATTCCAGAGGTACTCCGGAACTTCATGCCTCCAGGTGAGACACAGTAATTTTTTTTTAACAGGTTTTGTGGAGGGGTCTGCAATACTTGTGCCCTATGCGTGGAAGATGGTCTTTCTCACTGACTACTTTACTTTTCTAAATGTCTCTAGAGTTGTAGTTGGTTCTATGTGTATTTGATGCCTAGTATTGCCATGAAAACTGTGTGGACATAATTTTCATTCCTCTCCTATTCATTTTCTTAGGTATGACAGAGATGCTGAAGTTTGTGAAGCCTGCGCCTATTGACGTGGAGACGTCCAAGAAGCAGAAGAAGCAGCAGGATGGAGGGAAGAAGAAGAAACAGGGAGGTGGAGACCAGCTCCAGAACCAAGTGGAGAACATGTCTGTCAACGATTCTTAGATGCCATCATTCCTATCCTTACGCTCCCTTCACTTATTATCACAGAGCCCTGTTCTACTGTAGAACCAGAGTACTAACAGAGATGAATTGGAAAAGGGAAAGGCCATTGGCATTGTTATGGAAACAGCTTGGGGGTAATGGTAATGTTAGGTCTGCTGCATGCAATTATCATCACTAAGATCCAAACAGTCTGTCAAGTCTGAACTCTGGAATTCTGTGAAATTTCGTTTGAGGCAACCTTGCGACATCTTGTGTATAAGGTGCTTTAAGAAAAAAGGTCGCTTTGATGTTCTGAACTCCATTTTAATTATCGCATATCATAAATCACACACATACTCTGGACCCATTGTTTTCCCACATTGTTGCTTGCCTTGAGGTCATTTGCTTCTAATTACGTCTGTATGTACTAAGACGTGGCATTGATAAAGTGGTGCGCTGTAACAATACTAAATATGAATTGCACTGTCCTATTGTTTTTTTTTTCTCCAATGATCTGAGAGATGTCAGTGCCTACAATAGCAATACCTGCAAACAGTCAGATAGCGTCTGAACTTAAGGATATTAGATTAATGGCAATAAGGGAGAATTTCATTTTGGTTAGTCATTTACCTCCCGAGACTTTACACACAAAGCAACCTCGCCACCTGAAGTCAACAGTGCTGAAATAGTGTGGAGTTATTTAAAAGGGTTAAGATCCCAAATTTAACAAGTTGTATTATTGTGTAAAGGGGCCTTACACGTCATTTACACCCAGGGATCATGAGCCAGTTGATTTAGTGGTGTAATATCCTGAAACACCATACTTTCATCTGTTGTTCCAGGAGCACAGCCCTGCCAAAGATGAGTGATATCTCTGACGATAATGAAAGCAGAGGGCACACTATTAGAGGTTTCAAACATGACAACTGACTTCAAAACAGCATGCATAATATTTTTCCTAATGTAATACATCTATTAGTAACCCTGTATTGTTATTGAGGGTGGGAGGGAAAAAATCTTGATTTGTTTTGTGAATGTTCTTGGCCTATTGACTGGCTTTTTTGGTCTAAGTTTCTGGGGGTGTTTAAAGTGGTCCATCCTGAGGGAATGCAAATATGAATGAAGCTCTTCAGATGTTAAATGACTAGTGTCATTGAAGTACTGTTAGTATGATTGTTTGGTTTTGTAGATAATAGATTAACGTTTTGAATGAAAGACAAGCAATTATATCAGCGTCTAACATGGTTTCAATGAACAGTGTTTCAAAAGATCTGATTGATTTAAATATTCATATTCAGTGGTTGAGCAAGGCCCTGTCCTTTGCCCTCCGTTAGATGTCTGACACAAGAGTCGACAGAAATGCTGCAGAAGAAGAGCATGTATTTGATTTCGTCCATGAACGGGATTGACATTTTGGAGCACAAACCAAGGCGAGGGTCTACTCCATAAACAAAATGACATAGGACAAGATTTCTGAAATATGTATTTTCTGACATTAACATCTTGTGCATTTTAAGTGCTGGATGAAAGGTGAAAATACATATTTAACGGAGGTTGAAAACATGTAATTTGCAGACATTGTAAATACGTATTTTTCGGTCATTGATTCTATGGCCAAATTTCAGCTGCTAAACATTCGCAATTCTCAACATTCGCATTACAACACAATTGTATTTTTTTCACACATTTTAATAGGAAATAGGAGCCAAATGAAGATTGCAACAAAATATGCATTATTACTCCCATCTACCACATTCAATAATGCTTGCTTTTTCACTTCAAGTACAATAACATAATGGTTCGAGACGTATTTTATTTTCTCGCTATTAGTGTGATATGTTGTCGTTTATCTATCCTTAGTTGAGTGCACTGACTGTAAGTCACTGGATAAGAGCAGCTGCTGAATGACCAAAATGTAAACGTAAAAACAAACACTTGCAAAGCATGCTGGGTGTTAATGAGCTCCGCCCCCAAACAAGTACAATTTGGTCGGTGCGGACCAGATCTAAATCTGAACGAATCATAGACGTTAAAGGCTATGTTTCACAAGTTTGAACATCACAGTACAGTACGGCACAGTTTTGTACAGTAGAACACAAGAGTACACTACGGTACAGGACAGTTCAGTTTTATTCAGCAGAGGACAGTACGGTACAGTATAGTTAATTAAGTAGAGTATAGTAGAGTAGTTTACTTCAGTAGTGTACATTACAGAAGAGTACATTACAGTAGAGTATCAAATCAAATTTATTTATAAAGCCCCCCTTACATCAGCTGATGTCACAGAGTGCTGTACAGAAACCCAGTCTAAAACCCCAAACAGCAAGCAATACAGGTGTAAAAGCACGGTGGCTAGGAAAAACTCCCTAGAAAGGCCAAAACCTAGGAAGAAACCTAGAGAGGAACCAGGCTGTGAGGGGTGGCCAGTCCTCTTCTGGCTGTGCCGGGTGCAGATTATAACAGAACATGGACAAGATTTTAAAATGTTCATAAAACAGGCAGAACAGTTGAAACTGGAGAAGCAGCACGGCCAGGTGGACTCGGGACATCAAGGAGTCATCAGG
>QNTS01001070.1:344412-367955 GCA_003317085.1 Hucho hucho | reverse complement strand
AACACTCTAAATAGACTACATGTCATATTAAACAGCATATTAACACTGTAAATAGGCTACATGTCATATTAAACAGCATATTAACTCTCTAAATAGGCTACATGTCATATTAAACAGCATATAAACACTCTAAATAGGTTACATGTCATATTAAACAGCATATTAACACTCTAAATAGGCTACATGTCATATTAAACAGCATATTAACACTCTAAATAGGCTACATGTCATATTAAACAGCATATTAACACTCTAAATAGGCTACATGTCATATTAAACAGCATATAAACACTCTAAATAGGTCAGGAGCCAGACAGGGAGACCAAAAAAAAATTTTGTCTATATTATTTCAAGGCTATAGCCTACAAAGAAATACATTGTGAAGCATTTGCGAGTGCGACACAATAGGCTGGTAGGGACATATAGCGCTCAGCATTTAAACAACATTTTGATGTATTAAATCATTATAGGCTGTGACTTAGAATTAAATACAAATTAAATGAAAAATTACATATAAGTGCCTTTGAATATCATTTTCTGAATTCATTTTTAGAAACACAAGTTTGGCCAGTCTGTGGCTTCAGGCTCATGCGATGGTGCTATGGAAATCCGTCCAGCAGCGGAGAATATCCTCTCCTCACTTGCAGAACTGCTGGGGTTGCTAAACACCCTTTTGGCCACTCTTGCCAGGCTGGGAATGGATTTTTTTATGTTTTTTATATAGGTAGGCCTAAAGGTTTATAGGCAAAATAACCCAATCAATCTTGTGGATGTCGGGTGAGATGGATGTGCTATTAATGCGCCGGCAGTCTGAATCAATGTGTAAATCGATCCAAATCGATCCAAATATTGTTAGCATATAAAATGCAAGTTGTATTCCTATTGTGTTGTATTCCTCTGAGCATGCCGGCCAAAACGCACACAAGGACTCTGCACTTCTGAGCGCATCCCTGATTTGTCTGGAATTCAATCAGCTCAGTTTGAATTGCGGCCTCATCCAGCTAGGGTATCATTTTCTTAGCAGGGGAGGATAATTCTACACCTGGGCAGACTGTGAGAGGATCACATACAAATCCAATGATATCCTTGGGCATGCTGTAGTCTTCAAATCTGGTGGAGAAGTTGTCCCTCAGCTGCTTGATGAAATCTTCACCTCTGTGACTATGCTGTGGCCTGGTCCCTCTGCTGCCTGTCTTTTTTTTGTGCGCTGAAGTGCAGTAGCCTTTCAGATGAAGTCCAAATCGAACAACTCAAGCTTCCTAGTAAAGGCCTCAAGTTTTTTCACCATGTACATGACCCTCTTCCTTGTAACTGCAGATTTAACCTGTTTAAGTGACAGAATATGTCAGCCAAAAAAAGCCTTGCGTGTAGCTTGCGGTTAACGCTTAAATGTTTCTAGGGCGGGCCTCTGTCTGGGGCGGGAAGGCCACTTTGAAAGTTCCATGCATAGATTCATAATGAGATTGAATTATTTTCAAGCAGTGACATTTTCAGTGAAAATAAGACACACAAGATGTTTCTCTGTCCATTCCAACCTGAAACTTCAATTTTCAATATTCACCTTTCTTGCTGTCAAGCTAACTGTTCTGAATGAATGTTGACGTTTAAAAAGTAGCGTAGCCTACAGTAGGCTAAGTAGACCTGTTTTCCCCACCAATCAACGCACAGAGAAATATACAAAAATAGTAATTGAATACAGACATTGGTGATTTTATGAGCATAATCAGAGCGAAGTTATTATGTTATTATCACTGAATTTATTATGTACTAATCAGATGTGTTTAACATGTTGTTCAATTTGTAGTGTAGGCCAAATAACTGTGCTAATATTATATGATAATTACAGTATGTTCTGGCCTGCCGACTATTAGCTCAGAAAGAAATTGCCCCGGGGCCAAACCTAGTTGATAAACCCTGGTATAGATAATAGAACAAAAATGAACAAAATGTTTAAGAGATTTGTTTATAAATACGTTGCTACAATGACACACTTAGTTATCTACTCACCTCGTTCCTTTCTTTTAGTATGTGCACTTAGTAAGTACACCATCATGCTTCAGGGATACCTGTCTTTTCAGATTCCACAATGATTCTTTAGTTGTGGACATTACATCACCGCACTCTTGATCCTCATCTTTGTTACCTTGATTTAGCACCTGTGTGTTCTGTCAGTTTTTTTCTGAAAATATTTAGAGAACTCCATGACAGTAGCTAAAGCAAGGGGCTATAGCAGCACACAAGTAGACTACAAATGCATGCTGGGCCGGGGATGCCCTGAGCTTGTGAAGTGAGCGATGCTGGAGCGAAATTGGAGCAGGCGAGAAGGCCGACACTCCAGTCAAATTGGGCACACTCTGCTCCAGCACCGCTCCACTCACACACTCTGCTCCTCGCTCCATTCCAGCTCCACTCCTCTCACACACTCTGCTCCAGCACCGCTCCACTCACACAGTCTGCTCCTCGCTCCATCCCAGCTCCGCTCCGCTCACACACTCTGCTCCAGCGCCGCTCCACTCACACACTCTGCTCCTCGCTCCACTCCAGCTCCGCTCCTCTCACACACTCTGCTCCAGCGCCGCTCCACTCACACACTCTGCTCCTCGCTCCATTCCAGCTCCGCTCCGCTCACACACTCTGCTGCTCGCACCACTCCAGCTCTGCTCCTCTCACACTCTGCTCCTCGCTCCACTCCAGCGCCGCTCACAAACTCTGTTCCTCGCTCCATTCCACCTCCGCTCCACTCACACATTCTGCTCCTCGCTCCATTCCAGCTCCGCTCCGCTCTGCACACACACACATACACAGAATCAAAGAAAGAGGACAACGTTGAGTGGGCAGGATTGGAAAGAGGGGATTTCATCCCTCCATTTATCACTGTCTTGTCCCCTCCACTCCACTCCACTCCACATGTCTTTCTTCCTCTCTCTCTATCTCTCTCTCTGTCTCTCTATCTATCTCTCTCTCTACATAACTCTCTCTCTACAACCAAATCTCAAAACCAGGGAGAAAGGCTTGAGGTGAATCCATCAGACCAAAGAAACACCAACCACCGACTACAGAGATCATTACAGAGGATATCTGTGTGTGTGTGTGTGTGTGTGTGTGTGTGTGTGTGTGTGTGTGTGTGTGTGTGTGTGTGTGTGTGTGTGTGTGTGTGTGTGTGTGTGTGTGTGTGTGTGTGTGTGTGTGTGTGTGTGTGTGTGTGTGTGTGTGTGTGTGTGTGTGTGTGTGTGTGTGTGTGTGTGTGTGTGAATGTGGAGCATCAATCTGTCCTGAGATGGGGATAAGGGGTAACACAACCAAGCGTTCTCTCTCTTGGTCTCCTGACTAGTCTCCCAGTCCCTGCCATTGAAAACATCCCCACAGCATGATGCTGCCACCACCAAGCTTCACCCTCGGGATGGTGCCAGGTTTCCTCCTGACGTGACGCTTGGCATTCAGGACAAAAAGTTCAATCTTGGTTTCATCAGACCAGAGAATCTTGTTTCTCATGGTCTGACAGTCCTTTAGGTGCCTTTTGGCAAACTCCAAGCGAGCTGTCATGTGCATTTTACTGAGGAGGGGCTTCCATCTGGCCACTCTACCATAAAGGCCTGATTGGTGGAGTGCTGCAGAGATGGTTATCCTTCTGGAAGGTTTTCCCATTTCCACAGAGGAACTCTGGAGCTCTGTCAGAGTGACCATCGGGTTCTTGGTCACCTCCCTGACCAAGGCCATTCTCCCCCTATTAATCAGTTTGGCTGGGTGGCCAGCTCTAGAAAGAGTCTTGGTGGTTCCAAACTTCTTTCATTTAAGAATGATGGAGGCCACTGTGTTCTTGGGGACCTTCAATGCTGCAGACATTTTTTGGTACCCTTCCCCAGATCTCTGCCTCAACACGATCCTGTCTCGGAGCTATACGGACATTTCCTTCGACCTCAATGCTTGGTTTTTGCTCTGGCATTCACTGTCAACTGTGGGACCTTATATAGACTGGTGTGTACCTTTCCAAATCATGTCCAATCAATTGAATTTGCCCCAGGTGGACTCCAATCAAGTTGTAGAAACATCTCAATGATCAATGGAAACAGGATGCACCTGAGCAAAATGTCGAATCTTACAGTAACGGGTCTGAATACTTATGTAAATATGGTATTTCTGTTTTTAATTTGTAATACATTTGCAAAAATGTCTAAAAGGCTGTTTTCGCTTTGTCATTATGGGGTATTGTGTGTAGATTGATGAGGAAAATGTGTTATTTAATCCATTTTAGAATAAGACTGTAATGTAACAAAATCTTGAAAAGGGGAAGGGGGTCTGAATACTTTCCGAATACACTGTGGTGCACCACTTTCGACCAGAATTTGAAGGGCCCTGATAAAAGGTAGTGCACTTTGTAGGAATAAGGTTCCATTTGGGATGCAACATTAAAGAGTTAGGAAGAAGAGCTGATAGAGGATGGTGGGTGTAAAGATGCCTCACAGCTACTGAGTGAAAGGATGAAATAGTATGAATAAATTAATCAAAATAACGTTTTTAATGAAAATATATCAGTCATTATTTGAATATGTTGGTAACGCATTGTATAAAAGTTTCTAAAAGAGAAACTGAAACAGAGCGTGTTATTATTATATCACTACAAAAAATATATATTTTAATTTACGGAAAAAACATGTGATTTCACATGTGGAAAATCACATGATTTCATGTGACATTTTTTACATTTTGCACAAACCATGTGATGATATTTCAATTTAAGTTTCAGATGTGAATTTTCACGTGATCACATAACCTTTCATATGTTAAATTATGTGGTTTTGGAACACTTCACATGTGATGATATTTTATGTGACGTTTCACATGTGGATAATTTTCACTATATTTCACAGGTGATGCCATGCAGACAAAAATGAGTTGTTAGGATGTTCCCGGAACATCACGCAGTCTCAGTGTTTCCAACTTAGATATTTGACACACATGATTGCATTGTATATGTTTATTTATACAGTAATTATTATTCAACATGTCCTCACCTGGGATTTGAACTCACAACCTCTTGGTTTACATCTTCCTGCTACTCCACCATGTCTGTGTCAATGACAGATTTCTGTATTTCTACACTTTGCACTTCAAAGTGAATCTCGGCATTGTTAAAAATACACTCAAGAAGAACTATTATATTTATCAGGAGTAACATTAAAACACAATAATTTGCCCACCAACATTAGACAACTATACAGAAAACCCTCAAATTACTGAAATAAGTCAATTAAATCAATGATGAGAGAATAGTCAGATGAACTGATAACTAAAATTGCAGCGCAGATAGCACTATTTCGCTAATTGCAGAGATGTATTATACAGTAGGTAATAAATGTGTAGGGGACTTCTGAGCATGCTACAGACGTTGTGGCACAGCAGAAAGTTCAGTGTTTTGCAAATCCAGAGGTGTCAGTTCAAATCAGGTGGGGTCATGTTGAAAAGTCAGCACTAGGTGATCATGTCAAATGTAGTCTTATTGATTAAAGATGTTTACACTATTTTAGCTGAACACCATATCCCTAACCCAAAGAATTTTTAGAACTAACCCAAGATAGACTACAGCCGGTCATTTCCAATGGGAGCAAATTAATCATAGTGGGCAGAACAAGCAAGGAGGTGGGCAGAGCCAAGCACGAGCTAGTGAGAGCCTATTGCCTCGTTCTAGCATGTATTTGCATATTTCCGTTAGGGAACGCCTACTCTGTGAAGTCCGTGTATGCAATAACTAAAGTTGCCCTTGCGCTCTTAAACAACGCAATTTCTAGAAACAAAGGGTAAAGTGTACAAATCTGTAAGGAACAGATTTTAGTTTTGAGAAGAGGAAACTGTATTGAGATCAAATGTTTCATCAATGAGAAAATTAGCAGAATGTCGACCAAAATCCATCTCGCTCCATCTTCTCCCACTGCTGGCCACTGGGCTTTCTCTCCTCACCATATTTGGTGGTGAGTGGAAATGCCAACTGGATGCTTCAGATTTATACATCCGATGAAACATCTGGCTCATTGCTCTATCTGTGACTTACCTTAAAACCACCATACTATTTAATTACTTCCCTTACAACAACAAAAAAACATGTGAAATGTATAGTTTCACATGAAATAGCTGTTTTCACATGTTGAGCTGAAATCTTCACATGTGAAAACATAAGAGAAACATGTGAGGTCAGTTGTTCACATATGAAACCATATGTTCCCAATCACATGTATTACATTTAGAGAACACATGTTAATAACACAACCTTTTCACATGTGAGGAGAATACTATGTTTTCACCTCGCATGTGAATTGCAGATTCACCTGTGAAAACTTTCAAATGTTGTCACGTTAGTTTGATGGTATCACATGTTGAAATGTTGTGTTCCCATTGTGTTCAAATATTTGTACATATATCATGTTTTTACATGTTGCTTTTATATGTTGTCACATGTTATAAAATTAACTTCACATAAGATCACATGTGAAATTTAAGTTTCCCCACACAGTTCTTTCTTACAAATCTACTGAGCCTCAATGAATCTTTGCAATTGGTGCATTTAATGTACTGAGTAACAACATTCGATGTAGGTCAGGACAGGGGAAACTTTCCACTAACCCACATTTTTCCAAAAGCATTGTTTCTGGAATACTTGTAGATTCTGGAACACCCATAGATTCTGACCAACATTCATAGATTCTGAAAGTATCATAGATTCTGGAACACTTGTAGATTCTGAAGCATTCATAGATTCTGGAACACTTGTAGATTCTGAAGCATTCATAGATTCTGGAACACTTGTAGATTCTGAAGCATATTTAGATTCTGGAACACTTGTAGATTCTGAAGCATTCATAGATTCTGGAAAACTTGTAGATTCTGAAGCATATTTAGATTCTGGAACACTTGTAGATTCTGAAGCATATTTAGATTCTGGAACACTTGTAGATTCTGAAGCATTCATAGATTCTGGAACACTTGTAGATTCTGAAGCATTCATAGATTCTGGAACACTTGTAGATTCTGAAGCATTCATAGACTCTGAGAAACACTACAGCAGGCTACAGCAATGCCTGTCTGAATGGATTTTGTCTGCCAAAAGAAAACCCCTAAAAAGTTCCCCTGTGTGATCTATGGTATCAACCCTTGCCAAGTACTTCCAAAAAAGCAGTTTCCTTTCCAAAACCCTCAGGTTGTTTCAAAGACTCTGGGAGGCCCTGAGAAAAGAAAAAGGTAGCTGGAATGAGAAACTCACACCAGACTTGGGCTCCGTCTTAAGCCCCCTAGTCTAAAGGCCTGGGGCTGGGTTTCTACTAAGCTAACATATGGAATTGTTTTAAGATGGTCATACCATTCAGCTATTGGATTTTGAACTGTAGGACCTATGTAGGTATAAAAAAAAGTTGTACAAAATTATTTGATGAAATATTGAATTGGCCTTACTGCTTTTAGCCCATAGAACCTCATAACATATTCATACATATATTCAAAACAGAGAGTAAAAAAATGACAATCTAAAGGAAGTTTGTTTTGAAGTGTTTAGAGTATATCTGAGAGATATAAGAAAGCTCCGGATTTTACCCATATTTAACCCCCTTTTTTTGGGAAGTAAAGTACTTCTATAATTTTGTTTAACTGGTGAAGGTTTACCTTCAGACAAGTCTTGGGAGGCTTGTGGGCATCCTAGAGTAAAACACGTGCGTGAGAGTCTCAGCTTTCCATTGTGGGGTCATATTAGTTTTTAGCCGTTCGGACACTACAGACGTTTTCATGAGAAGACCGGTTTTAGGATATCACCTGGTCTGACAAACACCACTGTAGCTCTGCCACCTTCCACCACAGATGCGGAAGGCCGACATTGGTAGATGTAGTGGATTCAAATCAAATCAAATTTGATTGGCCACCTACACGTGTTTAGCAGATGTTATTGGGGTACTTACTTTGGTGAGTAAAAACTCATGCTTCCTACCTTTTAAAGTCTGTGTAGTATGGGTGGGATGCAGCATAATGTGTATGTGTGCAAGAACACAAGGAGAAAGCAGTCTTTGACCACTTTATTAAAACAGGTTTGTCTTTGTCATTCAGGTAACATATTTTAGATGGATAAAAAAACTAGAGTCTCTATTGATGCACTGGTGTGTCAATTTAAATAACATAATAAAGAAAATCCCCATCAAAATCCTTCAGTTTAAGCTGGAGATATCTGTTTTTTGCATGGTTTGTGTATTATGCTAATTAGATTGACTATTGGTTCCATTGCGCCAGACATGCTCAATGAAGCCCAGATAAAGTATTTGCAGTAATTTCAAACAATATTTTGAACCCAGGTATGCCTCTGTCATTAGTAAGACTACAATATGATAGATATGATAAAGATAATTTCATAATTCTGTATGACCCTGACTGAGTACAGTAGAATACGTGTTGAATCAAACAGGTGTATTTGCACTGTGGAACAATACAAGAGTCCTGCTAGGCTTTTATTCAAACACAGCCTGGGCTGTGGAATAATACAAGAGTCCTGCTAGGCTTTTATTCAAACACGAACTGTGCTGTGCAAACACTGTTATGAGCAACCCAAGGACACAGCCTTGCCTTCACCTCACTGTATCTAGAGAAGCTCACCCTCTCATAAGAGTCCCATTTCACCAACATATCGTAGGACCACAATACATTTGTCTGGTTTTGCACTACAGTACAGGCAGACAAAGCAAATGGAAACATGAAAGACAAAATGTTTTTTTTTCATTCATCATATGATTTTGATGTACAGTAGTATTACTTTTGCTCTACAGTTCAGGGCCCGGTTACCCGATAGCGATTGAACTTATGCTTACGAGTGTTTTAACAATGTATCTTTCCTACAACGGCCGAAGATGTAACATGCGTTTCTTAAAACACCACGCAGAGAGAACCGTTGCTAAGTGTTTCGTTGGAGCATGTGTCGATACAGATAGGATCGAAAGAAAAGCAGCGCTGCTCTTGGATTTAACGATGCTCCCACAAAGGTTCTGATGATGAACTTAGCCGCAAGATGCTTTTGGGAAACCAGGCCCTGTACAGTAGATGAGAGTGGGTAAGTTGAGCCAAAGGGGTAAGTTGAGAAACCCTTGTTTCTAGGAAACCATACACAAAATTAATAATTTAACCAAATATTTAGGAAGAGGTGATTGTTTCATGGAGTCTGTGATGGAATAAACCATGGAAAAAGTGGTAAGCAAGTTAGGTCAAAAAATGTATTATCACCAAGTCAAATGGATTTATTGTGTTAGAGGTTTCATGATACTTGTATGTAAACCAATGTAGATAATTTTAAGATTGTTCTATGTATTATTTGGGGGTCTATATAAGCTTCAATATGAGATCCAAAACCAAGCATGAAAGTACATCCTTCTAGCTACTGTGTGGGCTATAGTCAAAATGTTTGCCTTGGTTGATCCAATGGCCATGGGGTAAGTTGAGCCAATGCAAAGTTGTGCAAATTGAAGTGTTTTCTTCCCAGGAGTAATGCAAGGTATTAGCGCTGGGATATGAGGTAACAACAGGGCCTGGACTATGTTAAAAGTGTTTTTTAAAAAGCACAAATTGTTTGATAGGTGTTAAGCCTGTATTAAAAGATGCTGAAAATTATTTAAAGATTTTTAAAAAAGCAATTGTGATTGTGTTGAATTGTGTTTGGGAAATAAAGATTTGGTAATTGAAAACAAGTGCCACCTGGTGGTCAGTGAAGTGGTGGTTTAAAGGGACAATGACGCAGCAGGAGACATACTCAAGTCACTCATTTATTGCCACAAACACACACACAGTATTGAGGTTGGTAATGGTGGAAGTGGAAGTGATAGTGGTAGTGGTTTTCTATGGATAAGAAACAGAAAGAAACAGGTTGTAATTACAATACAATAGCAATGTAGGCTAGCATGCTAATATATTACCAGCAATGTACATAAGATGCTAACAGGAGCAATGGAACATAACACAGCAATGCTAACAATGAGATTAGTGTAGCATGACCAGTGAACAGATGGTTACATTAGCAATGGAATTAGCAGTGCAATATTAGCAGTTACCAGTAGATAAATAACAGTAAATATCGTATAAATGGCATATGAAGTGCAGTAAATGGCATAGCATTAGGCTAACAGCATAGGCACACAAAGGCTACAGTAAATAAACAACCAATAAACACAATTTACAGTGGCAAGTAAGTATGCTAATCATGCTAACAGCACCGGCAATGTTAGCAATGCAGTTAGTCAAACAGAACACACTATGTACAATGTGGAGTTAGCATAACCATGCTAATGATGCTAGCATGCTACCAAGGAAATTAACCAGAAACCAGAAGTAACACCAGAAACCGTAAGTGATGAACCGTGCCAACTATTTGTAGTCTTTTAGCGGTTTGGGACTCTAAAGACAACCACCATCTTAGGTCACATAGTATCCTATGCTATGGGGATACCACAAGGAAAGAATCAAACGCTAAGAGCATGAGATGTCATGGGAAACTAACAGAACCATACTAACAATATGCACAGCACACAAGAGAGCCGTAGTAGCGGTTTTCCTATGAAGTGCAAGTAATTGGAACGCAATGATAACAATGTAATAACACTATAATACGGTTTAATAGCAAACGTTTTGGCTAATTACACATGTATAAACACTTCAAGCATGACAATGGTTGGCTGGAACAGTCCAATTACTTTGTATTAGCACCACACCATGTTGGGAAAAAGTGTCCAGAGTTTGCAGTCCACTGTGCACTCTTCAGCTACAGTGTAAATCACTTGACTGAAAGTATCCACATCACTCTTGGAAGGACCAGTAAGGGGGACTATAGTTGTCCTGGCCCCACTTGCCGATTGGCCTGAGGCCAGGTTGGCTGGGTCAAAGGTGGTGACGGACAGGTCAAGAGTTCCAATGAGAGGTCACTGGGGAAACATGTCCTTACATGCTCTTAGAGCATAGGGCAGTCCATCCCCCTTCTAGCAGGCCTTGCACCTCAAAAGAATAAACAAGCCCTGACTAGAATGAGGATTTTATACAGTAGTCATTCATTCAGTACAGAAAATTGTAGGCGGCTCAACTTACCCTGTCCCGCGGCTCGACTTACCCCATACCCAAGGTAAGTTGTGCCAAGAGACCATTTATTTTATTTTGTAAGGTGTATTGTTCACATGAATTCTGATTATTTCCAGGGATAAACAACATCCTGAAATATATGTAGATATATTGCCTAGTTAAACAAAGGTTAAATAAAAAAATAAAAAAATCTTTGCTTGAAATAATATTATATTTCCCTTATTTCCCTTGGAGTGATGCTCAATGTAAAAAATGGCTCAACTTACCACACTCTCCCCTACAGTAGTGTGGATGGACATTTGTAAGTTATGTTTTCCTTACACCAGTGATAATGTATAGTGTTGGATGTAATGTAGCCTATAGAATGTATAGTATGCTGAAGACAGTTGTTATGCCGTCATACTGTTCCCTACATCATCCTTCTGAGATGGAATGTAGATGTTCTATAAACGTCCATGGAGAAAATAAAATAAACAGATGTTGGGATAGATTCTGAGGCAAAGCAGCAACAGTTTATTGACAATAAATCATTGTAGGGGTTGACATTGGTATCTTTTATTTTAACCTTTATTTAACTAGGCAAGTCAGTTAAGAAGAAATTCTTATTTTCAATGACGCCTACCCCGACGACACTGGGCCAATTGTGCACCGCCCTATGGGACTCCCAATCACATCCGGATGTGATACAGAGACTGTAGTGACGCCTTTTGCACTGAAATACAATGCCTTAGACCGCTACGCCACTCGGGAGCCCAGTCAATCTTATACTGTTTGGCGCCAGTTTCTCTCTAGCAGTGAATTAAATACAGACAAACAATAGCAAACACTGGGCTGGACTGTATGCTCGATACTTGATCTGGAGATTCAATAACAGGAGAGCCAGAACAATAGATCGTTACAGAGAGAGAAAGAGAATTTGTCTTAGCTTTTTTGTGCGTACTGTAATTGATCATTATGCTGTTGTGTGTGTGTGTGTGTGTGTGCGTGCGTGTGTGCGTGCGTGCGTGCGTGCGTGCGTGTGTGTGTGTGGGCGCTTGTGTGGGTGTGTGTGCTTGTGGGCACTTGTGTGTGTGTGTGTGTGCGCGTCAACATGCATGTGTGTGTGTTTGTACATGTTTTGAGTTTATTAGTTCCTTACAACAGTCTAGTTTCTAGGCAACATTAATGAGATGGTTATCTTGTACTCTGCTTCACTGCTGCAGAGTCACTTACAGACTAGTAGACTAGCAACACTGTTCATTTTATGGCTCATTCCTCAATCCCTTTGTGTGTGTGTGTGTGTGTGTGTGTGTGTGTGTGTGTGTGTGTGTGTGTGTGTGTGCGCGCGTGCCTGCAAGTATACACTACCGTTCAAAAGTTTGGGGTCACTTAGAAATGTCCTTGTTTTCTATTAAAACATACATGAAATGAGTTACAAAATGAAAAGGAAATCTAGTCAAGACATTGACAAGTTTATAAATAATGATTTTTAACTGAAATAATAATTGTGTCCTTCAAACTTTGCTTTTGTCACAGAATCCTCCATTTGCAGCAATTACAGCCTTGCAGGCCTTTGGCATTCTAGCTGTCAATTTGTTGAGATAATCTGAAGAGATGTCACCCCATGCTTCCTGAAGCACCTCCCAAAAGTTGGATTGGCTTGATGGGCACTTCTTACGTACCATACGGTCAAGCTGCTCCCACGACAGCTCAATAGGATTGAGATCCGGTGACTGTGCTGGCCACTCCATTATAGACAGAATACCAGCTGACTGCTTCTTCCCTAAATAGGTCTTGCATAGTTTGGAGCTGTGTTTTGGGTCATTGTCCTGTTGTAGGAGGAAATTGGCTCCAATTAAGCGCCGTCCTTCTTCAAGATCCCTTTTACCCTGTACAAATCTCCCACTTTACCACCACCATAGCATCACATTGCCTCCACCATGCTTATGCTTGACAGATGGCGTCAAGCACTCCTCCAGCATCTTTTCACTTTTTCTGCGTCTCACGAATGTTCTTCTTTGTGATCCGAACACCTCAAACTTAGATCCGTCTGTCCATAACACTTTTTTCAAACCTTCCTCTGTCCAGTGTCCGTGTTCTTTTGCCCATCTTAATCTTATCTTTTTATTGGCCAGTATGAGATATGTTTTTTTCTTTGCAACTCTGCCTAGAAGGCCAGCATCCCGGAGTCGCCTCTTCACTGTTGATGTTGAGACTGGTGTTTTGCGGGAACTATTTAATGAAGCTGCCAGTTGAGGACTTGTGAGGCGTCTGTTTCTCAAACTAGACACTCTAATGTACTTGTCCTCTTGCTCAGTTGTGCACTGGGGCCTCCCACTCCTCTTTCCATTCTGGTTAGAGCCAGTTTGCGCTGTTCTGGGAAGGGAGTAGTACACAGCGTTGTACAAGATCTTCAGTTTCTTGTCAATTTCTCGCATGGAATAGCCTTAATTTCTCAAAACAAGAATAGACTGACGAGTACCCGAAGAAAGATCTTTGTTTCTGGCCATTTTGAGCCTGTAATCAAACCCACAAATGCTGATGCTCCAGATACTCAACTAGTCTAAAGAAGGCATGTTTTATTGCTTCTTTAATCATAACTACAGTTTTCAGCTGTGCTAACATAATTGCAAATGGTTTTCTAATAATCAGTTAGCCTTTTAAAATGATAAACTTGGATTAGCTAACACAACGTGCCATTGGAACACAGAAGTGATGGTTGCTGATAATGGGCCTCTGTACGCCTATGTAGATATTCCATAAAAAATCAGCAGTTTCCAGCTACAATAGTCATTTACAAGATGAACAATGTCTACACTGTATTTCTGATCAATTTGATGTTATTTTAATGGGCCAAAAAATTGCTTTTCTTTCAAAAACAAGGACATTTCTAAGTGACCCCAAACTTTTGAACTGTAGTGTATGTGTGTGCATGTGTGTGTATGTTTGTGTGTGCGTATGGCTAAACTGTGTGAAATTCAAATCACTATAATTATAAAGATGCACCACCACACCAAAACACACTAGACAGTTGTTACTAACTTCCACATATAGCGTCAGCTATGTAATTCACAAACTAACACCTCTAAATATATGATGCTATTGGTCTAATGAGACAATATGCTGCAAGATTATGTAAACCCGTTAATGTGGTGAAGTGTTGACATTGTTAATCACAAATCACACACACACAAATACACACACCCAGGCAGATCGCTTAAGATTAACTTTGAGTTGAAGTCTCTCCATGTCTTCAGGACGTCGGGAGATGCCTTCTAAACCAGCCACTAGGGGCAACAGTGAGCCCTGTTACCATCAAGTAGGCATGACATGATTGTAACTCCAGATCCGAAGGTCCCGTTTTCAATGCCAGTGGTAGACACTGATTTCTTTAAAAATAAAAATGACCCCTATCCCAAACCTTAACCCTTAACTTAACCATTCAAACTGAATGCCTAAACGTATTAATGTTCTAACCCTATCCAAAACCTTAACTTCGAAATTTGACATTTGGAGAAATGGAACAATACAGGGTGTCAAAACAGGGTGTCAACACAGGGTGTCAAAAACGCTTTAAAATTTGACGTGGATAAACGTCAGAATCTGAAGTCAAATTGGTAAAACCGTGAGATCTTGTGTGTGTCCATGTTTCTTCTTCCTCCGCTCAGATGTCTCCATGTTTCTCTATGACTAATCATTACCTGCTGTCACAGAGACAGAGACATTACAGAGCCATTCTGGTGGGTGTGTGTGTGTGTCGGAGAGGGATGAACTGTGTCTGTGCGTGTGTACGTTCGCCTGGCCATTTCTACTGTCAGCCTGTCAGGTCACAGTGCACACACACACACAGTCTTGCGCAGCTAACCTTGTGTAGCGACATACAATTATGTCCCATTCAAAATCCTATTTTCCTTAACCCCTAACCCGTACCCTTACCCTAACCCTAACCTTAACTCTAACCCTAACCGTAGCTCATAACCCTAACCCTAACCCTAAAACTAACCCTAGCTCTTAATCCTAACACTAATTCTAACCTTAACAATAAACCCCCTAGAAATAGCATTTGACCTTGTGGGGACCAACAAAATGTCCCCAGTTCGTCAAATTTTTGTTTGTTTACTATTCTTGTGGGGACTACTATTCTTGTGGGCACACACACACACACACACACACACACACACACACACACACACACACACACACACACACACACACACACACACACACACAGTCTTTCAGTCATTCAGTCAAATGTGTCTACACAGATCAGAACAGACACTTGTTCCTCCTCACAGATATCAGTTAGCTCCCACTTTATACACTGACTGACCTTGCTCTTATTGGATCCAAACAGCAGTGCCCATACGGTGTACTCATAATAAAAGGTGTCTGACCTTGTGTTGAGCATGTCTGTCTTTTCTCTATATAGTGGATCAGAGGGCTCTCGGTCTGCAGCACATAGACTTTGTCTAGGTCCCAAATGATACCATATTCCCTATACAGTGCACTACTTTTGACCAGGGCCCATAGAGCTATATAGGAAATTGGGTGCCATTTGGGATGCACACAAAGACTCTCCCTCCTCCCCAAGAAAGAGGAGTCGGTGGTCTGTTCTCTACTTGTCTTTCTTGTACTCACACTTACCTGTCTTTTCTTATAGCACTGGTATTGCAGATAGTGGTTATTGTGATGAGGGTTTTATTGGCAATGAATGTGATACTGCATAAGGTTGTTTTACCGACCTTAGTTGAATGCACTGACTGTAAATTTCCTTGGATAAGAGCATCTGCTAAATTACTAAAATGTAAATGTTAAATGTAAGCTGGTGCCTCACTCTCCTTCGCTGACTACTGACTTTATGAAGTAGTTTAGTCTTTCAAAAGGTGTGGAAAATCTGCAGAAGATATGCAGTGTGTTCATAACTGTTACACCCTCCAAAAATATACCATGGGTCAGCTGTTGCTAAGTCTCTCTGAACTAAACTCGTTACCCCTCTGTCTCTCTCTCTCTCTCTCTCTCTTCTCATCTTCCCACTGTCTGGCATTGGCATGGGCCTACTGTATTGTTGGGGAGCGGTTATGGTCAACTGTCAGGTTTGTCTCCAAGCTAGTTTGCTGCAGGGCGCTTTCTTTCCAGGAAAAATGCATCCTTCCATCCTCTCAGTATTGGTATACTGCGCTGTTCTCATTCCACGCTGCATCTCTGCCCTTGGATATAGGTCAGCTTTGGGTCGATACTAATGCTATTGTGATTGCTCACAAGTTGACCTTTTCGATTGCGCTATTGTTTTTGTATGCATAGGTAGCCTAGGCACTATAGAATAATATGATTCAGTATTTCAATTAGATTGTGGTAGTTTACTGGAAGATATAGTAACTTTTTTTGTAATGTTGTGCCAATGAAGCAACTACATCAAGGGACCATTCAACTACAGTCCCAGGGGGCCATAACACTTCTAGTTTTCATTCTTTCCATCCAATTAGTAATTACATTGATTCAGATCTGCCAATCAAACACATTCATTGATCAATTAACTGGCAGGTATGGAAGTAAACTAGCAGTACTTCAGCCCTTCAGCCCTTTTCAGCTGTTAGCTTTCTTCTAAAAGCTCATAAATTGAAGTACTCTATCACAGAATTATTCAGCTAGTTTTGTGTACGAATTATAGAATAACAGAAAAGGCATTAGTGAATGGTGTATTAAATCAAGTTGTCCCCTCTGTGTGTGTTTAGTGTGCTCTGTATTTCCCTGCCTGCCCTACTCTACTCTGCTCAATGAGCTGTGCTTATTTGTAATTGGGACACAATGAGAGCCATTCAATCTAAACGGTGTCAGCTTTCTGTCTGTGTGCTTCCACTGAATTAACCCCTACTTGTTTATTTAGGGGAAATCTACTACACGTAATATACTGTACACTAAAACCAATTGTCATCCCAAGCATTAGACATACTTAAGATATAATCAACCTACTTACTCCTTCTTCTTCTTCTCTGGTTTTCAAGAAATCCAATTTGGTAGATTCCTGGAAATAGGGGGGAATAAGCAGGAAATATCCAGATATCCTCCAACCGGGATTTCTGGAAAACTGGGGAATTTGGGAAAAGTTACTGGGATTTTGCAGCACTAGTCTCAGGGGGGTTGGGATAAAGGAAAAAGACAAAAGACAAGAAAGTAATATTCTTCTTCTTCATTTGACTGTACTACATCACCTCCAGCTTCTACCCCTGCTAAGACTGTCAAACACATTCAAATGTTTACCATCACTACCATTTTGTTCCCTCTGCTTGAGTCCTACAGGTATAATCAAGCATGTGACCGTTGTTAACCAACAGAGCATAATATAATTTCAGTATGCTTTATTGAATTTTAATTAATACTCTTCCCTAACCTCTGTGGTAGAATTGGATTAGTGGAGAGAAGATGGTTACCTGCATTATCAGTTTTCATTGTCATTCTGTAAGTCATGGCTCATTTGGGATACTGGCTAGAGAGTCATAACGCAGAGATATAATGTGTGTGTGTGAGAAAGAGAGAGAGAGCATAAAATGAGAGGGAGATTGACTGTCTTTAGTGGGTTTTGACATTAGGTTGTTTGGGTTACAGACAAGTTGGGACTCCTTCAGAACGACAAGTGGTATGGTTGTTAATTTTTAGATTCATAACAAATATATTCAATGTGTCAGTCTTCAATTGGCCTGAAGAGATGAGCTCAGTGTTTCCATGGCCGGCATGAGATTTGGGTTGTAGAAAAGTTGGTCTTTAGCGATTTGGACAAGTGCTTTAATTTGAGGCTTGGTAATGTTCCTTTGGCTCCATGCAGAACCAAGAGATCAGTGCGAATCACACAAGGACTGGAGGCCTCTTGGTTTGGAACTTGACTCTTCTTCTTTGTCTTTCATTACTGTCCCGTTTCAGTGCACTACTTTTGACCAGGGCCTATTGTGCAATATATAGAGACTAGGGTGTTACGCGGAGCGACACAGGTGATCCCAAGAGCAGACTCAGATGAGGAAGCAGGGATGAATGAACCAAAATGCTTATTGTACACAGAGAGATAAGGAGTGCAGATCCAGGGTAGCTCGGATGAGTTTCAGAAAAAACTGAAGTGGAGAGGGAGGTTGGAGTTGGCTGAGTTGAACAGGGTAAACAGGTCCTGAGGGGAATCCAAGGTAGTGGTTGTGAGTGAAATCCAGAGCAAGGTGGTTGGGTGGTGAGATGTGTAACAGGAGACAGGAGACAGAGACAGAGCGGTAACTGCAATGAGAGGATTAACGGTATAAGGCAGGGAAACAGGCACAGCAGAATAGTATAGGCAGGATGGTCGTCGATGAGCCAAGGGGGTGGAGGAGCAGCTGCAGGAGGGGACAGAGGACTGGAGCAGACTGGTTTAATTAAGGATACATGGAAGGTGGGATGAATTTTGAGAGAGTCTGGGAGTTTCAGATGAACAGCAGAGGGGTTTATGACATGATCAATCTCAAAGGGGCCAATGAATCAGGAAGCCAGTTTTTTGGAAACCACTTTCAGAGGCAAGTCCTTAGATGAACGCCATACCTTTTGGCCTGGAGTGTAGACTGGGGCTGAAGCACGGCGACAGTTAGCTTTGGATTGGGTCCTGGCGGAGGCACAAAGAAGGGCAGCCCGGGCCCTCCTCCAGGTGCGACGACAACAGCGCATGTGGTCCTGGACTGAGGGCACCGCTACTTCAACCTCTTGGGCAGGGAACAAGGGAGGTTGGTAACCCAGAGCACACTCAAAGGGAGACATACCTGATGAGGCTTTGAGGGCATATTCCACCCAGGGTAGCTGGACACTCCAGGAGCAAGGGTTAGCCAAAGTCACACAGCGTATTGCAGTTTCCAACTCCTGGTTGGCCTGCTCGGTCTGGCCGTTGGTCTAGGGGTGATATCCAGACGAAAGGCTGACATTAATACCCAGAGCTGTGCAGAAGGCTCTCCATACCTGGGATGTAAACTGGGGTTTTCTGTCAGAAACAATGTCACTAGGGATGCCATGCAGCCGCAAAACATGGGATACCAGCAGGACCGCAGTCTCCCTGGAGGAAGGAAACTTGGAGAGGGGAATGAAGTGAGCCGCTTTGGAAAATCGGTCAACAATAGTGAGGATGACTGAGTTACCATTCGATAGGGGAAGCCCAGTGACGAAGTCCAAAGCTATGTGTGACCAGGGGCGACTGGGTTTGGGAAGAGGACGAAGCAGACCAGATGTAGGTTTGGTGGAGATTTTATTCCGAGCACAGACCGAGCAGGCTGAGATGAATTCCCAAGCGTCTCTCTCCATGGTGGGCCACCAAAATCGCTGACGCAGGAAGGCGACAGTACGGTTCATGCCAGGGTGACAGGTAAGGTAAGTAGATTGGGCCCATTGAAGAACATCAGAATGAACTGAATCTAGCACAAACAGAGCCTTACAAGGACCGTTTCTAGGATCAGGCTGGTTCAGCTGAGTCTGACGAACACTGGACTCAATCTCCCAGGAGACAGCAGCAACGATGCAGGAGGATGGCATAATGGTTTCTAGCTCGGAACTTGTGTTGTCTGCAGTGAACTGATGAGAGAGGGCGTCAGGCTTGGTATTCTTAGATCCGGGGCGATAAGTGAGTGTGAAGTTGAATCTTCCAAAAAACAATGCCCACCTGGCCTGCCGAGAGTTCAGACGTTTGGCGGTCTGGATGTAGGCTAGATTTTTGTGATCCATCCACACAATGAAGGGAAGGACTGAACCCTCTAACCAGTGACGCTACTCCTCAAGAGCCAGCTTAACAGCCAGGAGTTCCCGGTTGCCTATGTCAAAATTTCTCTCTGCAGGTGAGAGCTTGCGGGACAAGAAGGCACAAAGATGGAGCTTCTGATCCAAGGTAGAACGTTGAGACAGGACTGCACCTACCCCGGTGTCGGAAGCGTCCACCTCGAGGACGAACTGGAGTTCTGGGTCTGGCTGGGTAAGGATTGGAGCAGAAGTGAAGCGGTGCTTGAGATCCCGGAACGCTGCCTCTGCCTCAGGGGACCAGTGGAATGGAGTGGAGGTGGAGGTGAGAGGAGCTGCCAAACGACTGTAGTCACGGATGAATTGTCTATAAAAATTGGCAAACCCCAGGAAATGCTGTAACTCCTTCAGATTCGCAGGCACAGGCCACTCTGTGACTGCCCTAACCTTGGCAGGGTCCATTCATAGCTGTCATTCAGCAATAATGTAACCCAAGAAGGACACATGAAACTCACATTACTCAGCCTTGACAAATACCTTATTCTCCAATAGCCTTTGGGAACTTGGTGGACGTGTTGCTTGTGAGCCTCAAGGTCCTTCAAAAAAATAAGAATGTCATCCACATAGACAAAAACAAAACGCCCAATGACATCCCTCAGAACATCATTAACCAGGCTCTGAAAAACAGCAGGGGCGTTAGTGAGACCAAAATACATAACCAAATCTCGAAATGTCCAAGTGGTGTGTTGAACGCCGTTTTCCACTCGTCCCCTTCTCTAATGCGGACAGGTCGGTAGGCATTCCGGAGGTCCAGTTTAGTAAACACTGTGGCACCATGGAGGGGGGCAAAAGCATAACTGATAAGTGTCAAGGGATACTTGTTCCTGACAGTGATACTATTCAACCCACGGAAGTCTATGCATGGCCTCAGTGACCCATCCTTCTTCTTGACAAAGAAAAATCCAGCTCCCACCGAAAGGAAGAAGGCCTGATATGTCCGACAGCCAGGGAGTCCTGGATGTATTCTTCCATGGCTTCTTGCTCGGGGCGAGAGAGGTTATACAGCCTGCTACTAGGGAGAGGAGCTCCAGGCTGAAGCTTGATAGCACAGTCGTATGGCCGATGAGGCGGCAGAGATGGGGTGTGGTGCTTACTGAATACAGGAGCTAGACCGTGATATTCTGGAGGAACAGAAGACAGGTCTGGGGGTTCTGGAATGGACTGGGGTGCAGACAAGGCAGGAGGAAGGGCAGAATGTAGACAATTAGAATGACAAAATGTATTCAAAGTAGTAACCCTTCCGGTGGACCAGTCAATCAGTGGGTTGTGTAGCTTTAACCATGGATGGCCCAGAACCAGAGGTGAGTGAGAACAGTAGATTATGTGGAAACTGATATTTTCCTGGTGATTTCCAGAGAGACACAGGATAACAGGAACAGTTCTCGCCAAAACACGGAAGAGTAGCTTTCCATTGAGAGTGTTGGCATCCAAAGGTGAATCGAGTGAAACAGTGTCCAGGCCCAACTGATTAACAACCACTCAGTCCAGAAAACTCTTGTCGGCGCCTGAATCGACGAGAGCAGGCAGAGGAAAAGCCTGGCTCTGCCACACAAGGTTGGCCTCAAGCAGGGGTCTGGGAGATGATGGGCAGGCGATTTGGCTCAACAGTATATCCCCCACTACTGCTGAGCCTCCTCTTTTTTTAGAACATGCCTGGAGATGTGATGCAGTCTGAGAAATTAAGCAAGGCACAGAAGCAGATGTTATGGGACATGCAACCCTACCTCCCCTCTCGCTCCGACGCTCACGGAGACAGTTGTCAATGCGGTTAGTGAATGAAATTAGTTTGTCAAGTCCATCAGGCTCCTCTCTGGACACCAACTCATCCTTGAGGGTCTAAGTGAGTGCGTTCCAGAATGCTCCCTGAAGGGCCACATCATTCCAGCCGTTCTCTGCGGCGAGGGTGCTAAACTCAGAAGCCATTTCAGCCACACTCTGAGAGCCTTGACGAAGGGACAGAAGTCGTTTAGCAGCATCCTTTCCACAGACCGGGTGGTCGAAGACCTTCCTCATCTCATCTGTGAATCCACTGTAGGAGAAGCAGATAGATGACTGTCTCTCCCAAACCGCAGTGGCCCAGGAAAGCGCTGCTCCCCGAAGGCAGCCAATCAAAAAATAAATCTTGGTTCTCCAGCAGGGTTTTCAGGGCTTGGTCATGTTGCTCTAGAAGGGTGCCTTGACCAACAAGAATTTGGTGAAGAGTAGTGGAGTCTGCTGGGTTCATCTCTTGGCCAGATCGTACTGTTACGCAGGAATGAGTATTTGTAGAGGTCTTGATTATGGAACGAGTTGCAGCTGGTAGGGATCTGCTCTGACTCCAGCACACCTGTCTCCAACCACACAATCGTTCACGGGCATAAGAGTAGGGCTGTTTCTCAAATACTAGTGAACATTGCACAAGAAAGGCTCTGCAAACGGCAAGATTGCCATCATAGCACTCAGGAGTCGGAACAAAAGATTGTGAATTCTGGGCGGAGGTTCGGACCTGTAGGTCAGATAGGCTCTGTGAAAACTCCTTGATGTTCTCCAGCAGGGTTTTCAGGGCTTGGTCATGTTGCTCTAGAAGGGTGCCTTGACCAACAAGAATTTGGTGAAGAGTAGTGGAGTCTGCTGGGTTCATCTCTTGGCCAGATCGTACTGTTACGCAGGTATGAGTATTTGTAGAGGTCTTGATTATGAAACGAGTTGCAGCTGGTAGGGATCTGCTCTGACTCCAGCACACCTGTCTCCAACCACACAATCACACAGAGAGGGAGAGGGAGAGAGAGAGAGTACAGGGGGAGAACTGCAGGTCAAGAAGACAACGGATGAACACCAGAGGGTGTAGCAGGAGCAGATGTAACATAGGGTGCCATTTGGGACGCAATCAGAATCAATGCCTTGTGCCTCTTCTGCTCTCTCAGGTCATTTAGTTAGTAATGAGAGCCAAAGCAGAGAGAAGAGGAGAGCCATTCAGTCTTTCGGAATACAGAGAAGATTGAATCTGGTTTCCCCTGGAGTTTCTTCAGGGCCAGGAAGAGAGGGATAATTAATTAACAATGAAACACTGAGACACTCAGAGACATGTTTTCATTGAAGCTCTTAATTTGGGCTGCCCCTCTACTCTCTACCCACTCATCCTCTTCTCCCAGGTCACAGCTACACCACTGCCCTGTGGAACTCCACTACTATTTGTGGAGCTTTAAGATCACCAGTGTGCTGGAGTTTCTTTTCAATTCAGCATACAGTTTTTCGCCATGCATCGGGTAATACGATAGGTGTGTGTGTGAATTATACTGTTTTCGAACTCGCCTGTCAGAGAGAAAGTTGCAGTGGTTGTGGGTGTGCGTGTGTGCGTGTGTTTCTGCCTGCTTCCATGAGTGTGTGTATTTGCCCTATTAATAACAATCTTTTCAACAATAAGGTCAAAAATCCCATTGTGAGTGTCGTAAAGGGTGAAAGCTCATCACATTGGTATCATTTATTACTGTAGTGACTAGAGGGGATAGTCGCAGAGGGCTTTCTGGGAGAGGGATAGAACAGAGGGCTTTCTGGGAGAGGGATAGAACAGAGGTCTTTCTGGGAGAGGGATAGAACAGAGGGCTTTCTGGAAGAGGGATAGAACAGAGGGCTTTCTGGGAGAGGGATAGAACAGAGGGCTTTCTGGAAGAGGGATAGAACAGAGGGCTTTCTGGGAGAGGGATAGAACAGAGGGC
>QNTS01001070.1:328064-339004 GCA_003317085.1 Hucho hucho | reverse complement strand
GGAACTCTGGTGCGGGGAGCAGGAACGGGCCGTATTGGACTCTCTATGCGCACTGGGACTCTGGTGCGGGGAGCAGGAACGGGCCGTATTGGACTCTCTATGCGCACTGGGACTCTGGTGCGGGGAGCAGGAACGGGCCGTGCTGGGTTCACGACGCGCACAGGGATCCTGGAGCGTGGAACAGGGACAGGACGTGCTGGGTCCACGACGCGCACAGGGATCCTGGAGCGTGGAACAGGACGTGCTGGGTCCACGACGCGCACAGGGATCCTGGAGCGTGGAACAGGGACAGGACGTGCTGGGTCCACGACTCTCACAGGGATCCTGGAGCGTGGAACAGGGACTGGACGTACTGGGCTTTCTATGCGTACAATGGACCTGGTGCGCGGATCCGACACCCTTCTCCCTGGCTGTTCACTCACCCTCGCCTCACAGATGGTGGGAGCTGGAATGTCATGCACCGGGCTGTGGGCGCGAACCGGAGACACCGGCGCAGGATATCTCGGTCCAAGAAGGTGCACTGGAGATTTAGCGTGCAGAGCCGGCACCACTCTACCAGGCAGCACACTCACCCTAGCCTGACAGATGAGTGGAGCTGGGATGTCGCGTACCGGGCTGTGGATACGCACCGGAGACACTGCACGCAGAACCGGTGCAGGATATCGGGAGACTTCGCGCGCAGAGCCGGCACCACTCTTCCAGGCTGCACACTCAACCTAGCCCGACAGATGAGGGGAGCTGGATTTTCGCCTACCGGCCTATGAACGCACACTGGAGACACCGTGCGCATCACACCATAGCACGGTGTCTTACCAGTGTGACGCTCCCTCCAACGCTCCCTCCAAAGAGCACGAGGAGTTGGCTCAGGAGTCCACCCTGAACCGGCCAACCTCCCCGTGTGCCCCCCCAAAAAAAAATTTGGGGGCTGCCTCTCGGGTTTTCTAGCCAGGCATGTTCCTGCATATCTCTCCTTATTATCGCTCCATGCTCCGTACTTCTCCTCGTAATATCGCCTCTCCGCCACCGCTGCTTCCAGCTCCTCTCTTGGATGGCGATACTCCCCGTGTTGGGTCCAGGGTCCCCCTCTAAACAGTTCCTCCTCCCAGGTCCAGAACTCCCGGTTCTCTCGCTGCTTGGTCCTTTGTTGGTGGGTTATTCTGTCAAGATCTTCTGAAGGGACGGACCAAGACGCAGCGATGCTTCCAGTATACATATTTATTTATTACATGTAACTGGGAAAATAATAAACGAAACAAACGAAGATCGTAATGACGAACATAACATAGATAAACACTTACGCTATGAATAAACAATAACCCACAAAACCCTAGTGAACACTACAAACATATATATGGTTCCCAATTAGAGGTAACGATAAACAGCTGCCTCTAATTGGGAACCATTTCCCCAACATAGAAATACACCACCTAGAACAGAAAAAACCCTACACCAAAACCGAAACTAAACACGCCAGCCTGTCATCTCAGGCCTGGACGTGACAGTTTAAATGTATTTGGCTGAGGTGTATGTAAACTTCTGTCACGAGAATTTTGTTCTCAATTGTTGTCATAAACTATCAATCAGGCTTTGAATAATTCCCAGAGGTTGTAAGGCTCTAGTTAATGAAGAATTAGACAAAGTCCCAAATCTGCAATAGGTCAGGTTGTTTATTCATGAGAATTCTGAACTCCAAGTGTGAACACAGTCTTTTTATATTGTACAAGCTATAAGTTGAAGACAAATGGGCTCCACCCCCCTCTCCAGGCAATAGTACTTTTCCACAGTATACATTCATGGCATCACTTTCTGCAACATAATTCAATCTGGACAGTTCCTATCCGTGCCTCCCTTCCTGAGGACAAGAAGGCCTCTCTTCTGTAGTTTGGTTTCACAAAGAATTCTTTGTTCTCCCAGATACCCCTTCTTACATTGCAAGATAGTACCACCATGTTCTAGTCTCCACACATTTCTAGACACACACATTAATTGTTTTATAATCCTATCCCTATTGCATACATTTTCAGAGGGAATATTCTTAGTCATTACTTAAACATACAAATTTCTCTATCAACTTCCGACTTCAACTGTACTTTTTTACAACGGGTGGGTCTAATCCTGAATGCTGATTGGTTAAAAGCACACAGCCGGTGACACAGCCAGTGTCTATTCCACAAGTTACCACCGGCTAAATCTATGACGTTAAAATGTCTATTTACTCTGTTCCATCTGACTGCGCAATCCACTGTCTCCTCAGCCCAGCCAGACAATTAATAAACTTGATCTCCACTATAAAAAACATCTAAACATTATCTCACATTTCTTTTGACTAACATTTAGTATTCAACAGTGGAGATTTGTAGCAACCTTGCTGTCTGTCTCTCCGACATATGCAACATTGTTTGAATATTCAAATTCGATCTCCAGCTGTCCCATAGTAATGAACATTTTGGGAGTCGGGACGAGACAGACAGGCAATGTTTCTCTGACACCGCCTGGTATAGAGGTCCTGGATGGCAGGAAGCTTGGCCCCGGTGATGTACTGGGCCGTACACATTACCCTCTTTAATGTCTTGCGGTCGGAGGCCAAGCAGTTGCCATACCAGGCAGTGATGCAACCCGTCAGGATGCTCTCGATGTTGCAACTGTAAAACCTTTTGAGGGTCTGAGGACCCATGCCAAATCTTTTCAGTCTCCTGAGGGGGAATAGGTTTTGCGTGCCCTCTTCACGACTGTCTTGCTGTGCTTGGACCATGTTAGTTTGTTGGTGATGTGGACACCAAGGAACTTATCCATACCAAAGGTCTGATTGCAAATTGAAAATGTACGCAACTAGTGATTGCAGATGTGAAGAGTGAAAGGTAATTTGTAATTGAGCTTAGCTTGTTAAGCAGTGTTGCTTTTCATTTGCAGACAAGAGATTTTCCTTTTGAAGGTTGTGCCAAAGGTATAAAATTGTGTGTTGTGTTTTGCCAAATGTTTGTTATAGAATTGCAATCTGAGTGTAAAGCAAAACATGTGCCAGTAGTATTGCAGATTTGGTGTATGGTTCTGCTAAATTAGTTACAGGTTTGGGTCATTGTGCTTCATGGGCCAGTTTTAGTGTGTAAACAATTGGGAAAAACTGCAATACACCAATGGTAACACAATATTCTCTTACCTAATTTAAAGAAGTACTGCCTTCTAAACAAGATCATAGAAGGTGTGTTTGCAGAGAGGCGTGGTGTACAGTGAGGGAAAAAAGTATTTGATCCCCTGATGATTTTGTACGTTTGCCCACTGACAAAGAAATTATCAGTCTATCATTTTAATGGTAGGTTTATTTGAACAGTGAGAGACAGAATAACAACAGAAAAATCCAGAAAAACGCATGTGAAAAATGTTATAAATGGAATTGCATTTTAATGAGGGAAATAAGTATTTGACCCCTCTGCAAAACATGACTTAGTACTTGGTGGCAAAACCCTTGTTATTCTTGTAGTTGGCCACCAGGTTAGCACACATCTCATGAGGGATTTTGTCCCACTCCTCTTTGCAGATCTTCTCCAAGTCATTAAAGTTTCGAGGCTGACGTTTGGCAACTTGAACCTTCAGCTCCCTCCACAGATTTTTCTATGGGATTAAGGTCTGGAGACTGGCTACGCCACTCCAGGACCTTAATGTGCTTCTTCTTGAGCCACTCCTTTGTTGCCTTGGCCGTGTGTTTTGGGTCATTGTCATGCTGGAATACCCATCCACAACCCATTTTCAATGCCCTAGCTGAGGGAAGGAGGTTCTCACCCAAGATTTGACGGTACATGGCCCCGTCCATCGTCCCTTTGATGCGGTGAAGTTGTCCTGTCCCCTTAGCAGAAAAACACCCCCAAAGCATATTGTTTCCACCTCCATGTTTCACGGTGGGGATGGTGTTCTTGGGGTCATAGGCAGCATTCCTCCTCCTCCAAACACGGCGAGTTGAGTTGATGCCAAAGAGCTCCATTTTGGTCTCATCTGACAACAACACTTTCACCCAGATGTCCTCTGAATCATTCAGATGTTCATTGGCAAACTTCAGACGGGCATGTATATGTGCTTTCTTGAGCAGGGGGACCTAAACTGAGATTAGAGCACTCCCTTTAAGAGTGTGCTCCTAATCTCAGCTCATTACCTGTATAAAAGACACCTGGGAGCCAGAAATCTTTCTGATTGAGAGGGGGTCAAATACTTATTTCCCTCATTAAAATGCAATTCCATTTATAACATTTTTCACATGCGTTTTTCTGGAATTCTGTCTCTCGATGTTCAAATAAACCTACTATTAAAATTATAGACTGATAATTTCTTTGTCAGTGGACAAACGTACAAAATCAGCAGGGGATCAAATACTTTTTTCCCTCACTGTATATACAGTGCATTCAGAAAGTACTCAGACCCCTTGACGTTTTCCAGATTTTGTTACATTACTGCCTTATTCTAAAATGTATTAAATAGTTTTTTCCCCTCATCAATCTACACACAATACCTCATAATGACAAAGCAAAAACAGCTTTTTAGAATTTTTTGCACTTTTATGATTAAAAAAACTAAAACAGAAATACCTTATTTACATAAGTATTCAGACCCTTTGCTATGAGACTCGAATTTGAGCTCAGGTGCATCCTGTTTAATTCAATTGATTGGACATGATTTGGAAAGACACACACCTGTCTATATAAGGTCCCACAGTTGACAGGGCATGTCAGAGCAAAAACCAAGCTATCAGGTCAAAGGAATTGTCCGTATAGCTCCGAGACAGGATTGTGTCGAGGCAGAGATCTGGGGAAGGGTACCAGAACATTTCTGCAGCATTGAAGGTCCACAAGGACACAGTGGCTTCCATCATTCTTAAATGGAAGAAGTTTGGAACCACCAAGACTTTTTCTAGAGCTTGCCGCCCAGCCAAACTGAGCAATCGGGGGAGAAGGGCCTTAGTCAGGGAGGTGACCAAGAACCTGATGGTCACTCTGACAGAGCTCCAGAGTTCCTCTATGGAGATGGGAGAACCTTCCAGAAGGACAACCATCTCTGCAGCACTCCCCCAATCAGGCCTTTATGGTAGAGTGGCCAGACGGAAGCAACTTCTCAGTAAAATGCACATGACAGCCTGCTTGGAGTTTTCCAAAAGGAACCTAAAGGACTGTCAGACCATGAGAAACAAGATTCTCTG
Organism: Hucho hucho; assembly: GCA_003317085.1. Classification (NCBI taxonomy): domain Eukaryota; kingdom Metazoa; phylum Chordata; class Actinopteri; order Salmoniformes; family Salmonidae; genus Hucho; species Hucho hucho. The sequence continues at coordinate 333,822 of QNTS01001070.1, read as the reverse complement.
GTCTGATGAAATCTTTGGCCTGAATGCCAAGCGTCACGTCTGGAGGAAACCTGGCACCATCCCTAGGGTCAGGCATGGTGGTGGCAGCATCATGCTGGGTCAATGTTTTTCAGCGGCAGGGACTGGGAGACTAGTCAGGATCAAGGGAAAGATGAACGGAGCAATGTACAGACGGATCCTTGACAAAAACCTGCTCCAGAGTTCTCAGAACCTCAGACTGGGGCGAAGGTTCACCTTCCAACAGGCCAATGACCCTAAGCACACAGTCAAGACAACGCAGGAGTGGCTTCGGGTCCTTTGTGTGGCCTAGTCAGAGCCCGGACTTGAACCCGATCTAACATCTCTGGAACCTGAAAATATCTGTGCAGCGACGCTCAAACCTGACAGAGCTTAAGAGGATCTGCAGAGAAGAATGGGAGAAACTCCCCAAATACAGGTGTGCCAAGCTTGTAGCATCAAACCCAATAAGACTTGAGGCTGTAATCACTGCCAAAGGTGCTTCAACAAAGTACTGAATAAAGGGTCTGAATACTTACGCAAATGTGATATGACAGAAACACACTCGCTGATCTCCCTGTTCTCTGTTTATTGGTTGACTGAATACACCAAGCCAATCCCTTATCCAATCAGTTATGTACTGACTCACAGAATTCAAATGTAAAGGGTGTGCGCGCGTGCGTGCGTGTGCGTGAGTGTGCGTGAGTAAGCTGCAGTCTCTAACCTCTGACCTGTCACTTCCCAAGATAGGAAGTGTTCCTGTTCTTGTTCCTGCATAACTTAACACATGCTGCACACACACACACACACACACACCCCACAAACATTAGACAGCTAATCCTCTTCTCTCATCACCATCTCCACTTAGCTTTCACACTGACCCGAATTGACCAGGAAATTAGTAGACAGAACAAAGGGCCAGATTGTGCATCAACAGCAGAAATGTCAATCAGTTACAGAGCTGAGCTTCATTACTGCATTACACACACAGCCTCCCAAATACTGATGACCTTGTCCAGAGAAGGTACGTTTTTAGTAGAGTAGAATGCTAATTGAATGACGTTGCCATATATTTAAGTAGTGAAATATCACTCACTTCATTGAACTCGTCCAATGCTGGTACTGCACCAAAGTCTTTTAATAGACAGAGTAGAGCCTAACCTAAAAAACATCTTACCCCATGCCAGTAAATGGTGTCTACCGCAGAAATGGAGCATTCAGATGCCTGCAGTGATCTTTGATGTTTATTAGGGACGGACAAACAGACACAAATACTAATGCTGTGGTGTGTTAGACACCTTCCTCCAAGCCTTTAGTTGTTTCATCTTCTGGAATTATTCAGTCAATCAATAAACCACTCAATCAATCAATCCATCAATCTAACCCCATCTTTCTCTGTCTTCCCCTGTAGGTTTCGGGATGTCCACTCCGGTGACGGTAGCAGGGAAGGTGTTCCTGATCTTCTACGGTCTCCTTGGCTGCGCCGCCACCATCTTGTTCTTTAACCTCTTCCTGGAACGCATTATCACCCTCCTGGCCGTGGTCATGAAGGCCGTGAGGGAACGGCGCATCCGGAACTCCGGCCTCCTCCCGCCGGGTATCCGCCATGACTTCTCGGCGTGTTCTTTCCCGGGGTGGAAGCCGTCGGTCTACCACGTCATGTTGATCCTGGGGCTGTCTGCCATAATTATCTCCTGCTGCGCCTCAGCTATGTACACCCCTGTGGAGGGATGGGCCTACCTGGACTCACTCTACTTCTGTTTCGTCACATTTAGGTAAGGTAGCCTACTAGAGGTCAGAGGTTGGAGAAGTGGGCCAGCCAGCAATCGGCTGGAAGGCTGTCTGTACGAATCTTGAGTCTGACTGAGGGTGAAATCTGGTGGGGAGTAAACCAGAGAAATGCTGGCATCCTAGAGTATCCATTATATCATATCCTGTGCCCATGAGCAAGGCACTGCACTGTGGCTGGCCTGTTCTTCAACCTCTCCCTGGGTGTGTGTATTTGTGTGTCTCGGGTAGGGTCGCAAAATTCTGGCAACTTTCTCATAATTCCCTGGTTTTCCAGAAATACAATTTGAAGGACTCCTGCAATTAGGAGGGAATAAGCTGGAAATATTCGGCTATCCTCCGACTCGGTATTAGATTTCTGGAAAACTGGGGAATTTGTGGAAAGTTACTGGGATTTTGCAACCCTAGTCTCAGGGGGGTTGTGATAAAGGAAAAAGACAAAAGGCAAGAAAGTAATATTATTCTTGTTTTTATTTTTATTCTTCCACTCCTCCTCTTCCTCTTCATCTTCCTCCTTTCCCTCTTCCTCCTCCTTCTCCCTCCTTCTACTCCTCCTCCCCTTTTTTCTCTACCTCCTCCCTCATCAGCACCATTGGCTTCGGGGATCTAGTGTCAAGCCAGAGAGCGGACTATGAGTACCAGCCGCTGTACCGTCTGGCCAACTGCCTGTTCATCCTCATGGGCGTGTGCTGCATCTACTCTCTGTTCAATGTCATCTCAATCGTCATCAAACAGGTAGATGTAGAACAATGAGCACAATGGAAATAAGTCTGTCGACAATATTGTATTTTTAATCCTTGATCATTGTTTATGTATGCATTGTTGTGTTCAGTTAGCTGAGCCACCTCTATCTGTGACTCTGTCTGTATTTTAAACGTCTAATCAGATTCCTTCCTTCCTTCAGGTGCTCAACTGGATGCTTCAGAACCTGTGCTGCCAGCGGTGCAACATCAGGTCAAACTCTTTCCCGTTGGGACGCCGCAACGCCATCCGGCCCGGGTCAAGAATCCGTAAGGGCCGCTTCGGAATCAGACGCCCGCCGGACTCTGGGGATTCGGGACCCTGCGACAGCGACACGGAGGGGGGAGGACGCAGACTCTCTGGAGAGATGATTTCGATGAAGGACCTGACGGCCTCGAATAAGGTCTCACTGGCACTCATGCAGAAGCAGTTATCAGAGTCCGCTAACGGTTATCCCAGGACGGTGTGTGGCGGCTCGAGACATAACGGGTTCTCTGGAGGAGTGGGCGCTCTGGGGATCATGAACAACAGACTGGCAGAGACCAGCAACTCCAGGTAGACCTGTGCAGTGTTTCTCAACTTCTGGTCCATGGACAGGCGCTGGTCCGTGAGATGTGGACTTTCGGGCGGTGAAATGATTGACTGACAATGTTTGCAGTCCCCCACGGAGTAAAGACCATAGCTTGTCAGTCTCTGACACAAGAGAGACCATAACCCGCTGGTCTCTAAGATAATAAAAAGGTTGGTATGAAAGGTTGAGAAACACTGGAGTAGACCCCTGCAGGGTGGTAGAGAATGTGCTTAAGGAGACTGAGACTGATGGGGACAGAAACTGAGAGAAGCTTTATGGTCTTATGTGATTAACTTGATTTGCTATCACTCTTGTCATGCTTGATTATGTCTTGTTGTTCAATGGTAGAGCATAATGATATGCATGAAACTGTTTGGATATTTTTGGGGATGGAATCAACATCCTGTGATGATGATGATGATGATGATGATGATGATGATGGGACAGTTGGAATGATACTATGGGAAGGAAAGGAACCTTCTTGTAACTGTGCTTTTGAAGGTCAAAACACTTGAGGCAACCATGGAAGGAATTAGTATAACATGAGGCCATAAGCCGACATATTGCTCTCTTTGTCTCGAAGCCATAGAGAACATTTTCGCTGATATACCATTGGAATTCTTCAGAAGAATAGTTAGCCATACCTGAGTAAATCTCTGAGGCTGTGAGTATCAAACATCTCAGAAGAATTAGTTAGCCATACGTAGCAAACGTCTCAGATAAGAAGTGCTGATCTAGGATCAGTTTAGCCTTTTAGATCAAATTGAATGCAATGAACAGGAGGGACCTGATTCTAGATCAGCACTCTTTCTCCAAGATGCTTGATACATACTGCCCCAGATCAATTTGACTTCTACAGCATACTGTACTGGAACAGGCAACTCTGTGTGATCATTATGACATTATCATCATTATCGCTTCGGAGCTTTTTCACTAAGTATGTCATTTATAAGTAGATTTGAATGTATAGGTTGAGTTGGTATTGTACCTATCATTTCAACACAGAGATAACTACAGTATGATATAGTACATATATAGCTATGCATTCCATGTCTCATTGTGAAGAACAATAGGAACTCATCAACATATCAGATCCATTTACAGACCAGGCCTGAAGTATGGAAGCTGAACCATAGAGAGAGCATAACGTCACCATAGTGATGGCAAACCTAGTCTCTACCATAGAAATCGAATGACTAGAATGAACATTCAAGCCATTCATGTCAATGCTCTGTGATGGGTGGACCGGCACCCATATTGACTGTGCCTAAGTGAGGAAGCACAAGCAACAAGTCATAATATTACAATGGTCTCCACCAATCATCTTGTACTTGTCTAATCTTAAACTCAGGTGACTGATTATTGTGGAGGAAGAGGAGACCGGTTCAGCACGTCCCAAATCGCTTGTAAGGTTGAAGCAATATGGTGGAAGCTCCAACACTATACTGCTTATACCTGCCCAGACCCTTCGGATAGATCTGCAAATGTTGAGGGGTTAGGGACAAGGGGGAAGGGTAGGAAAATAATTCAGACTGGCTGGTGTTGTATCGGGTTGATGCTACTGCTGTAGTGTGTGATGTAGCCTGCAACCCCAGCTCAGTTATGTTAGTCAGTTCAGTGAGCTCCTAGTTAGAGATTCAGCACTGAGCCTGACTGCATTCATTTCCTATTTCTCAAGATAGACGAGTGCAGAGAAGAGAGAGAGGGAGAGAGCGAGGTAGAGGGGGGAGAGGAGAGAGGGAGAGAGCGAGGGAGAGGGGGGAGAGGAAGGGAATGAAAGTCGAGGGCCTCCTAGGAAGGTAACTAGGGTTCTTATCAGCTCAGAACATGTTTTAGGGCAGAGAGTGTTTGACTTACTTTATGGTTGAATGCCGGCTAAAACTCCTCTTCTCTTCTCCTTTTCTCTCCTCTTCTCCTCTTCTCTTCCCATTCTTTTCTCCTCTTCTCTCCTCTTCTCCTCTTCTCCTCTTCTCCTTTCCTCTTCTCCTCTTCTCCTCTCCTTCTCTCCTCTTCTCCTCCTCCTCTCTTCTTCTCTTCTTCTCTTCCCCTGTTCTCTTCTCCTCTTCTCTCATCTTCTCCTCTTCTCCTCTTCTCCTCTTCTCCTCCTCTTCTCTTCCCATTCTCTTCTCCTCTTCTCTCCTCTTTTTTCTTCTGTTCTCCTCTTCTCCTCTTCTCCTCTTCTCCTTTTCTCCTCTTCTCTCCCTGTTCTCTTCTCCTCTTCTCTCCTCTTCTCCTCTTCTCCTTTCCTCTTCTCCTCTTCTCTTCTCTTCTCCTCTCCTTCTCTCCTCTTCTCCTCCTCCTCTCTTCTTCTCTTCTTCTCTTCTTCTCTTCCCCTGTTCTCTTCTCCTCTTCTCTCATCTTCTCCTCTTCTCCTCTCCTCTTCTCTTCTTCTCCTCCTCCTCTCTTCTTCTCTGCCCCTCTTCTCTTCTCTTCTTCTCATCTCCTCTTCTCTTCATCTCTCCTCCTCTCTTCTCCTCTTCTCCTCTCTTCTTCTCTCCCCCTCTTCATCTCTTCTCCTCTTCTTCTCTCCTCTTCTCTCCTCTTCTCCTCTTCTCCTCTCCTCTTCTCCTCTTCTCCTTTCCTTTCCTCTTCTCTTCTTCTCTTCTCTTCTCTTCTCCTCTTCTCTTCCCCTGTTCTCCTCTTCTCTCCTCTTCTCTCCTC
>QNTS01001070.1:308958-320488 GCA_003317085.1 Hucho hucho | reverse complement strand
ACGGGATGACCATAACAGAGGTGGATCACAGTGTAATATAATATTACGGGATGACCATAACAGAGGTGGATCACAGTGTAATATAATATTACGGGATGACCATCACAGTGTAATATAATATTACGGGATGACCATAACAGAGGTGGAACACAGTAAAATATAATATCACGGGATGACCATAACAGAGGCGGATCACAGTGTAATATAATATCACGGGATGACCATAACAGAGGTGGATCACAGTGTAATATAATATCACGGGATGACCATAACAGAGGCGGATCACAGTGTAATATAATATCACGGGATGACCATAACAGAGGCGGATCACAGTGTAATATAATATCACGGGATGACCATAACAGATCATCACAGTGTAATAGACTAGTCTGTGACTTGTGGTTTTCTCACCTAGTTATTGTGGTTGTCTCACCTAGTTATTGTGGTTGTCTCACCTAGTTATCTTAAGATGAATGCACTGCTCTGCATAAGAGCGTCTGCTAAATGACTAAAATGTACATGTTAAATGGCTTGTTAACAGAAGGATCATATAGGATAATGTCTGCGTATCAAATGGCACCCTATTCCCTATATAGTGCACTACTTCTTTCAGACAGAGTCAAATAATGCATGTAGGAATAAGTTACCATTTTGGACACTTCCCATATCTTCCACACTTCTCAAAGGCCCATAAATATAGGATGCTATGAAGGGAATAACATGGCAGCCAGCCACACATCAGTGATAATGACCATAAGTCCTGTGATTTATAGTCTTATAGTGTGTATATGGCCGGAAGCAAAGACTGATCTCTCCAAGGGACTACAGATGTTATGAATTTGAAGCTTGACTTACAGTGTGTATAAGACTGTTAGCAAATCATTGTGAAGCTTGACTGACAGTATGTATAAGACTGTTAGCAAATTATTGTGAAGCTTGTCGGTTGGTGTTGGTGATGCTGACAATAGCAGCAGCACTGCATGAAGCCTGGAGCTGTGAGGTGAAGTCTCTGCGGTGCAATGCGCAAGGCCATCTGTTTTGTCTTGGCTGAAATTTGGCTTTTTGACAACAACAACAAATCTTGAAACAGGAACCACATCTTGCGTGATAAGTCGGTCACAGGAGACTGGACTAAGACTGAGACTAAGAGGCTCCACCAGATTTGTTGACAGTTTGGAATAAAAAGCATAGGGGGATTCATGATTAATGGTCCAGCAATGGAATTATCATGTGATCATTCGGTCAGTCAGTTTATATGATTATCATGTATCGTGTTTGAGACAGTCACACTCCATCAATCATGACAAACCACATTTTATTACCAGGCAAACTGTGTGTGTAAACAGAGCTGTTATCTACTGGGCTTTTCTCTGTGACTGTTTGTTGGCTGCGCCTGAACAAAGTCCATTTGAAAGACATAACACATTATTATAAGATATTATAAAGGCTCTTAAATGCTTTGAACAAGTTGTGAAGTATTACACCTACAGGCTTTAAGTGTAACCCAAAGGATCAATAAATTAATTTGTTGTTTTACACTTGCAATGGGCTGTTTAAACTAGCCTTTCAGCAGTGAATGGAACAGCTGAGTCACTGGGCTTCATCCCATATGGCATCCTATTCCGTTTAGACCAGACCAGAGCATCTCTATTCCCATAGGCCTCTGGTCGAAAGTAGTGCACTATATAGGGAATAGGGTGCCATTTGCGATACAGCCTCTAAGTAATAACTCCAGCAGAGTGAAGCTTTTTTGTTCTGCTAGTCAGCAAGGCTGTTAGAGGAATCATTGATCAAAAGCTTGACTTTCTGCATTCACAGGATAAGGTGCTCTGCTGGTCACCCAACCCAAGGCTTTAGTCACAAATAGAATGACTCATTTGAAATGTAGGATAGTACTTGAGTCTCCGACTTCAAATATATAAATTATAATGGTCTTAGGTCTGATAGTTTGACTCCAACTGCACTGACTGTCACTCGAGGGACTTAGCGTAGTGTAAAACTCATGCCACCTCTTGAAAGACAACGTACGAACTCTAAGGGGCGAATCCTCAAGTCAAATGTTCACCTAGTCTCCCATTGACATAAATAAATTAATAGGTGAAAATCAAGTTAGGAGGCATCCTTAGTTGTGTTGCCTCCCCTGCCCTGCTCTCCACACTGTCTAAAATATTGTGCTAGTTCTACTTTTAAAAAATGATTTAACTATTTACATCAGCTTTTTGAGTATTTCCAACATGACGTATTCTTATGTATAATATACTTAACATTTGGTGTTTCACAAACACTAACATATTAAGTCCAGCATCCAAAAAATTGCTTAGATTGAACTTCATTTGATCAATTCCAAAACTGTTATTATTGGTTAGATCTATTTCCTTTTGATTTGTTACTTTCAGTGATCGTGTCCATCGTTTTAACATTATGTTTTTGATTATTAGCCATTTTCACCCACTTTCGCAGGCATTGTTGAGCACAGTGCTCAATCCACTAGCAGTAGGAAGATCTCCAAGCATTGTGGGATGTTGTTTTTGCCTTTGTCATGACCCACTGGGCACAGATGTCAGTTCAACGTCTAGTTTTGATTTACATTACACATTTTGATTGAGTTGTCAACTAACATGAATTCCACAAAAATAAATCACAACGTCATTGGATTCAGGTTAAAAGTCGGGTGAAAAAATAGGACATTCCCTTACATTGATGACATTCCTCAAATCCAATCAGTTTTTTTGCGTTGATTCAACATCATCACATAGAATTTTGGGGTTGTAATGACACGGAAACAATGTTGATTCAACCAGTTTTTGCCCAGTTGGAGGGGTTGTGCCCGTGACCTTGTCGATGGTGGTAATACTCTCATCTTTGAACTTCAATTTGTCCGACGGTTTTGATATCCTTTATGATATCATTATCCATTGCACCTCATAACAACAAACTGCTTAATACTACTATAGAAATATACTGTTCTTTCTTATCACATGCACATTGTGTAAAAGTATCATGAAGTCAAAAAATTACCCACAATCCTCTAAACCACATGGCAAGTTGTTGCAAGAACTTAAAATTCTTAAGTTGATAGAAAATCATATGAAAATTGAGTAATTTAAATACAATTTCGCTTGTTGTTGTTTCTACTCAGAAATAATTGTTTAGATTTTGCAGTATATTAAATTACATTTTCATATTCAAATGTCCTGCTTTATGAACACAACAATTTAGTAAGCTTTTCAAATATTGAAGTAAAACCAGAAACCTGCATTTTTATGTGAAAATCATTGATTTTTGGTGGTAATATTTACTAAGTCCTTGAATAATTTTTTACAGTTTACCAGAATCATCATCATTCTACACCTTGGTCCGTGTCCCTCCTTATGTCCCCATGTTTCCTGCATCGTGGTGTGCCATTGATATAATGTATGCAAATTAATTCTGGTTGCAAGTTGCACATTTATAACAATGATTGTACTTTTTATATTTATGTAATTAAAAACGCAAAACACATTAAAGACAAAAAATATAACATTCAATTTGAGGAACTCTGTTTCTCTGTTACTATAGTATCTGTCTCTCTCTCTCTGTTTGTCTCTTACTATAGTATCTGTCTCTCTCTCTCTGTTTCTCTCTTACTATAGTATCTGTCTCTCTCTCAATTCAATTCAAGGGGCTTTATTGGCATGGGAAACATATGTTAACATTGCCAAGGCAAGTGAAGTAGACAATATACAAAAGCGAAATAAACAATAAAATGAACAGTTAACATTACACTCACAGAAGTTCCAAAAGAATAAAGACATTACAAATGTCATAGTATGTATATATACAGTGTTGTAACGATGTGCAAATGGTTAAAGTACAAAAGGGAAAATAAATAAATATAAATATGGGTTGTATTTACAATGGTGTTTGTTCTTCACTGGTTGCCCTTTTCTTGTGGCAACAGGTCACAAATCTTGCTGCTGTGATGGCACACTGTGGTATTTCACCCAGTAGATATGGGAGTTTATCAAAATCGGGTTTGTTTTCAAATTCTTTGTGGATCTGTGTAATCTGAGGGAAATATGTGTCTCTAATATGGTCATACATTTGGCAGGAGGTTAGGAAGTGCAGCTCAGTTTCCACCTCATTTTGTGGGTAGTGTGCACATAGCCTGTCTTCTCTTGAGAGCCAGGTCTGCCTACGGCGGCCTTTCTGAATAGCAAGGCTATGCTCACAGAGTCTGTACATAGTCAAAGCTGTCCTTAAGTTTGGGTCAGTCACAGTGGTCAGGTATTCTGCCACTGTGTACTCTCTGTATGGGGCCAAATAGCATTCTAGTTTGCTCAGTTTTTTTGTTAATTTTTTCCAATGTGTCAAGTAATTATCTTTTTGTTTTCTCATGATTTGGCTAGGTCTAATTGTGTTGCTGTCCTGGGGCTCTGTGGGGTCTGTTTGTGTTTGTGAACAGAGCCCCAGGACCAGCTTGCTTAGGGGACTCTTCTCCAGGTTCATCTCTCTGTAGGGGATGGCTTTGTTATGGAAGGTTTGGGAATCGCTTCCTTTTAGGTGGTTGTAGAATTTAATGTTTTTTTTCTGGATTTTGATAATTAGCGGGTATTGGCCTAATTCTGCAGTCTCAATTTGGTGTTATGAATTATTGGTTGGACCCCAGACCTCACAACCATAACGGGCAATGGGTTCTATAACTGATTCAAGTATTTTTAGCCAGATCATAATTGGTATGTCAAATTTGATGTTCCTTTTGATGGCATAGAATGCCCTTCTTGCCTTGTCTCTCATATTGTTCACAGCTTTGTGGAAGTTACCTGTGGCGCTGATGTTTATTGGGGTTAAATTTGGCTCCACTTAAGTGGATTGGGGTGATCAGTCCTTGGTTCCAAATATTGGGGAAGATGCCAGAGCTAAGGATGATGTTAACCTGTTACGGATCCAATCCCGTGAACGGGATCGATTTTGACAACATCTGGTGAAATGCAGAGCGCCAAATTCAAATTACAAAAATACTTATTTCAAACATTCATGAAAATACAAATGCTGCACACCCTTCAAAAGCTTAGACTCTTGTTAATCTAACAGCATTGTCAAAAAAACTCAATTAGCATAATAACATAACCAGCAGAGGTGTCACAAAACTCAAAAATAGCATAAAATAAATCGCTTACCTTTGATGATCTTCCTCTGATGACATACCCAAGCGTCCAGGTTACACAATAAAAGGTCCTTTTGTTCGATAAAGTTCCTCTTTATATCCATATAGCTCCGTTTGGTTGGCACGTTTTGTTCAGTAATCCACCTGCCCAAAGGCTTTCATCCATGCAGACAAACGATATCCCAAAAGTACCAGTAAAGTTAGTCGAAAAATGTCAAACAGCATTTGTAACCAATACTCAGATACCCTAAAATGAATATACACTATAATATTTTAGACGGAATATAACCTGCTGAATAGAAGAGAAAAAGAACTGAGCGTGCATTCCCTGTTACGCGTAAAATCCAAAACAGGACACTTGACCTGAACTCAGGAGCAAGTGGTCTTACTCCCTTGATTTTCATGATTGAAGCTTCAAACCTTTTACTAAAGACCATTGACATCTAGTGGAAGCCATAGGAACTGCAATCTGGGGGTTACTATGCGGCTTTGAATAGCTGGCCTATTGAAAACAGTGTGACATGACTGATTCAGACATCCCGGATGGATTTTTCTCTGTTTTTTTCCTGCCATATCAGTTCTGTTATACCCACAGACATTTTTTTAACAGTTTTAGAAACTTCAGAGTGTTTTCTATCCAAAGCTACTAATTATATGCATATCCTAGCTTCTGGGCCTGAGTAACAGGCAGTTTACTTTGGGCACGTTTTTCATCAAAACTTCAAAATACTGCCCCCAGTTAAAGAGTTTTAGTATAGCCAATTGTAATTTGTTGTCTGTATATTTGATCATTTCATTGAGGATACCATCTTTTTTGGTTGGAGGGTTTTTATTTTGTCCTGTAGTTCATTCAAGGTACTTGGAAAATCCAGTGGGTTCTGGTAGTCTTTTATAGTTGATTTGATCATGCATATGTTTTTGCTGTTTGTTCTTTGTTATAGAGCCAAAAAGATTGGATAGATAATTAGATAATTAGATAATTCTTTGTGTTGTTGTTTGATAGTGTTTTCCAATTTGGGTAGAGTCTACAGATTCTTTAATCACATTGAGCTGATTTCTGACGTGCTGTTCCTTCTTTTTCCGTAGTGTATTTCTGTATTGTTTTAGTGATTGACCATAGTGAAGGAGTTGGCTCAGGTTTTCCGGGTCTCTATGTTTTTGGTTGGACAGGTTTCTCAATTTCTTACTTAGGTTTTTGCATTCATCATCAAACCATTTGTCATTGTTGTTCATTTTCTTTGGTTTTCTGTTTGACAGTTTTAGATTTGATATGGAAGCTGAGAAGTCAAATATACTGTTAAGATTTTATACTGACAAGATTACACCTTCACTATTACAGTGGAACATTTTGTTCAGGAAGTTGTCTAAAAGGGATTGAATTTGTTGTTGCCTAATTGTTTTTTGTAGGTTTTCCACACTACATTCCTTCCATCTATAGCATTTCTTAATATTACTCAGTTCCTTTTGCTTTGATGCCTCATGATTGAGTATTGCGCTGTTCAAGTAGACTGTGATTTTGCTGTGATCTGATTGGGGTGTCAGTGGGCTGACTGAACACTCTGAGAGACACTGGGTTGAGGTCATTGATAAAGTAGTCTACAGTACTACTGCCAAAAGATGAGCTATAGGTGTGCCTACCATAGGAGTCCCTTCGAAGCTTATCATTGACTATGTACACACCCAGCATGCGACAGAGCTGCAGGAGTTGTGACCCGTTTTTGTTGGTTATGTTGTCATAGTTGTGCCTAGGGGGCATATGAAGGAGGGAATGCTGTCACCTCCAGGCAGGTGTTTGTCCCCCTGTGTGCTGAGGGTGTCATGTTTTTGTCCGGTTCTGGCATTTAGGTCGCCACAGACTAGTACATGTCCCTGGGCATGGAAATTATTGATTTCCCCCTCCACGATGGAAAAGCTGTCTTCATTAAAGTATGGGGATTCGAGTGGGGGGATATAGGTAGCAGGACATGTTTCTCTGTTAAGATCATTGCCTTTTGAATTTCTTGCCAAATGTAAAATGTTCCTGTTTTGATTAATTTAATGGAGTGAGTTAGGTCTGCTCTATGCCAAATTAGCATACCCCCTGAGTCCCTTCCCTGTTTCACACCTGGTACTTTGGTGGATGGGACTACCAGCTCTCTGTAACCTAGAGGGCAACCAGTGGGTCCGTCTCCTCTATACCATGTTTCTTGTAGGATGACAATGTCTGTATTTCTGATTTCTTTGATGAAGTCCAGGTTCCTGCTCTTTAGGCCAAAGGCAGATGACAGGAGGGGCATACAGTAGGTCTGATCTGAGGGGGCCTAAATGGGGTGTGAGCATGGTTGACTTCGGGGGTGTTGATTGGTTGGGGTGGGGGTCTGGATGTAGGTCCTCTCTGCGTGGGTCCTCTATGTGTAGGTCCTGGGGGGTCGCTGGTCTGGGCGAGGTGTCTGTTGATCTGTTGCTCTGTTGCTCTTGTGTGAAGTGTTGGGGCTGAGTTTGAGAGCGATGTCCTTTAGGGTCCGGGCGAAGGTGGGCACTGCTGCCTTGTATAGGTGGACCTGGTCATAAAGGTTTACCCTCTATATGGTAGCAGGGTGGAAATCTTTTCGTGGTAGCAGGGTGGAGATAGCCACTTGTGCATTGGGGAAAGTAGACGAAGCCTTTTCAATCACTCCCTTGAGTGCTGTGGCCACCCTTTCCTGCTGTGCTCTCAGGTCGTTTGTGCCTGTGTGTATTATTATGTGGCTAGGGGAATCTAGTTGGTCCTTAGACAGAAGGTCTAGGGCGCGCTGGATGTTTGGACATCAGAGTTTAGTTTTTTTTCTTGTATATATTTCCCATTTGAGTCCATAAGGAGTACAGTCTGTGTCTTGTGTATGTCCTCAGTGAGTGTGGGGGGGTGTCAGGAGGGCTATCAGGGTGGCTGACAGGGGGGGTGAGATCCCCTGGGCTTGGGGTTCTTCATTTGTCTGTCCCGTTGTGATGTCGACGCTATGGTCAGGGTCTGGGGTGGACTGTTCTGCTGTGGTGTCGAGACTTTTGTCGGGAGCAGAGGTGGGCTGTTCTGTGGGGGTGGCCACCTCTCTAGTAGGTTGTTGTCTGTCACATGCCATCCCCCTCACCCTCCCCTCCAGCATTCTGATCCTCTCCTCTAGTGCTCTGTTCTTCTCCTGCACCTGCTTTTTCTCCTGTTGAAGTTGTCTCACCACAGTCCAGAGTGCAGATATGTCTCCCTCCACCTCCAGCTCTCCGGGTCAGGTTAAGGGGGTGTTGTTATGCTGGACTGTTGTTTGGGCCTGTGCTGACTGGAGTGGAATCACCTGCTGTTCCAGCTCCACCTGCCTTACCTCCAGCTGGGTAAATGTATCCTTCATTTCAATGAGGGAGTAGTATTCTGTGCTGGGAGGTTGACTTTCCGCTTGGGGTTCCTCCTCTGTGGAGTTATATAATGAAGAGGTCTGGTCTGACCCGCTCGGGGTGGGGGTATCTTTCTCAAGGGAGAGCTTCTCCTGCTGAGCTAATTCTTTGATTAGGTGAAAGTCCAGCTGAAACTGTTTGGGGTTGCCCTGTACCAATACTGTTCCAGACTTATAGAGATTTATATTAGGTGACTCATTCCTTTATATTAGGAGTCCTCATTGTCTAATATCCTGAGTTTCCACCCCTCAGTAACACCCCCCCTCTTAACAGAGGGGTAATGTGCTAATATAGCACTGTGCCATGCCAGGGGATGATCTGTGTGGAAGATGAGGCTGCTGATGTTTCCATTTTTATAATAGTCAGCAAAAAGTGTCTCTTGATTTTCCATAAGGAGCTTCATTTTGTGCTCTTTTCGTGTCTTATTCTTTACATACACAGGGTACTGTATTTTAATTACCTCTGAACAGCGGGAGGCAGCTTCTAAGGCCTCTCCATTTGGTTGGAGTAGACTGTGCCACTCTCCTGCCATTGTTGGGCTAAAGGGCTTTGACACCTCTCAATTGACACATCAGTGCTAAATGAAGTTGTATCAAGCTTGGCAGCCTTAATTTAGCATTCAGTCCTTATAAAATAATATAATGTATTTTTCTTCTTGTCTTTTGAAAATAAAATATAGCTTCAGACTTAACATTACTCACTCAGTTCCAGGTTGGATGGTGTTTTCAGATTCCTGTTGTTTACCAGAGCATTTGCTGTGTAGCTTTGGAGTAATAATCTTTGGTAGTTGTAAGCCTTCCAGGTGATTCTGTAATTCCGTCCAAAATCAGGTTGTAGGTTTTGAGTTTGATTTGGAGTGAAGGTTATGTTGTAGAGGGTAGCATCCTGTATATGTCTCTGACAAAAAATCCAAGTGTATCTAACTCTAAATCTGTCTTTTTGTAAGAACATGCTGTCTCTCTCTCGCTGTTTCTCTCTTACTATAGTATCTGTCTCTCTCTCTCTGTTTCCCTCTTACTATAGTATCTGTCTCTCTCTCTGTTTATGTCTTACTATAGTATCTGTCTCTCTGCCTCTGTTTATGTCTTACTATAGTATCTCTCTCTCTCTGTTTCTCACTCTCTCTTTCTCGCTTTCTTTCTTTCTATTGTTTTTTGGTGACACAGTGGTCTAAGGCACTACGGACCCTGGTTCGATCCTGGTCTGTGTCGCCGAAATTGTGGAGAAGAGAAGAGTTTAATACTTTTTTGGTTACTGCATGATTCCAAATGTGCTTCATTATTATTCTACAATGTAGAAAATAGTAAAAATAAAGAAAAACCTTTGAATGAGTAGGTGTGTCCAAACTTTTGACTGGAACTGTAGATTTAGCTAGCAGTAGGCATTTAGAATGAAATGTGGGGTGGAGCTTTATAGTTAGGCCAACGTGATGACATCACGTGCCTCTCGTACCTTCAAAATTATCATTTATTTGGAAAAATACCTGTCACGACTTCCGCCGAGGGTGCCTCTTCTCCCTGTTCGGGCAGCGTTCGGCGGTCGTCGTCACCGGCCTACTAGCTGCTACCGATTCCTTTTCCCTCATTGTCTTTTGTATTGGTTTCACCTGTGTCTTGTTTAGTTGGTAGGCTAGGGCGATTTAAGTTGGTGAGGCCCGCCTCCTTTTGTGCGGGTTTGTTTTCTGTTTGTTGGCAGACGTTCGTTGGAGTTTATTTCGCTGTTGTTTAGTTGTTTATTTAAGTGCGCCCGTTTAGTGCGGTTTGTGTTTGTTCCCATTTTTTAGCACTTTATTAAATCGGGTCTGCATTTAAACCTCTGCTCTCTGCGCCTGACTCCACACCTTACACTCCAGCCTTGTGACAGAAACCCGCACCCTTCAGATGGAGTCAGCAGGAGCAGCTTCTTCCCCTCTCCCTTCTATGGAGGAGCGTGTCCTCCATCATACAGCCATCCTCCACCGAATTGGGTCAGCGATGGACCAGATGATGGAGAGGATGGACCGATGGGAGAGGAGGGGTCTCCCTACCTCACCTTCAGCTCCTCTTCCTGAACATATTCCTCCGGTGGTGTCCGGGTCCAGCGCACTTCGTCTTGCGCCCCCAAGAGAGTACGATGGGACGGCGGCTGGATGCAAGGGTTTCTTGCTCCAGCTAGAACTTTACCTGGCCACCATTCGCCCGACTCCCTCGGGGGAGGAGAGCGTCAGCGTCCTCATCTCCTGTCTAACGGGTCGAGCCCTGGAGTGGGCTAATGCTGTGTGAAGTAGCCCTGACTCCGCTAGAGAAGACTACCCTGAGTTCACCCGCCGTTTCCGGGCCGTGTTCGATCACCCACCAGAGGGCCGAGCGGCCGGGGAACGGTTGTTCCATCTAAGACAGGAGATGAGGAGCGCGCAGGACTTTGTGTTGGAGTTTAGGACCTTGGCTGCTGGAGCGGGGTGGAACGACAGGGCTCTAATGGACCACTACAGGTGCAGTCTCCGGGAGGACGTCCGAAGGGAGCTAGCTTGTCGTGACGCTACCCTCTCTCTAGACGAATTGATAGACATGTCGATCCGACTGGACAACCTGCTAGCTGCTCGCGGGCGGACTGAGAGGGCTCTGTTAGTTCCACCTTCCGCTCCTCCTGGTCCTATTCCGATGGAGTTAGGGGCGACTGGTTCGAGGGGGACCGGAGGAGGAGTCTCCTCTTGCACCAATTGTGGTCGGAGAGGGCACACTACCAATCGGTGCTGGAGGAGCTCTTCTGGGAGTCGAGAGGGCAGGCAGAACACTACTCGGCTACCCCAGGTGAGTCAGCACCAAACTCACCCAGAACTCCCTGTTGGTCATATGTTTTTACCTATCTCCTTCCCTGATTTTTCTCCCTCTCTCCAGCATAAGGCGCTAGTTGATTCAGGCGCAGCTGGGAATTTTATAGATCGCGGACTCGCTTTTAAATTAGGTATTCCGCTAGTGTTAGTAGATCAACCTATCCCCGTGCACT
>QNTS01001070.1:278455-307339 GCA_003317085.1 Hucho hucho | reverse complement strand
GGGAGGTGGACGCGGACATTGAGCGGGCGTTACAGTTGGAACCTGCTCCTTCTGAGTGTCCAGCTGGTTGTCAGTACGTGCCGCTTAGTGTTCGCGATAAATTGATTCGGTGGGCTCATACGTTACCCTCTTCAGGTCATCCGGGGATTGAAAGGACGGTGCGGTGTCTTAGGGGGAAATACTGGTGGCCCACTTTGGTTAAGGACGTGAGGTTTTATGTCTCCTCCTGTTCGGTATGCGCCCAGAGTAAGGCTCCTAGACACTTACCTAGAGGGAAGTTACAGCCCCTCCCCGTTCCACAACGACCGTGGTCTCATCTGTCAGTGGATTTTCTCACCGACCTTCCCCCGTCTCAGGGAAACACTACGATCCTGGTTGTTGTGGATCGGTTCTCTAAGTCCTGTCGTCTCATCCCGTTGCCCGGTCTCCCTACGGCCCTACAGACTGCGGAGGCCCTGTTTACCCATGTCTTCCGGCACTATGGGATGCCTGAGGACATCGTTTCTGATCGGGGTCCTCAGTTCACTTCACGAGTGTGGAGGGCGTTTATGGAGCGGCTGGGGATCTCGGTTAGTTTGACCTCAGGTTTCCACCCTGAGAGTAATGGGCAGGTGGAGAGAGTTAACCAGGATGTGGGTAGGTTTCTGCGGTCGTATTGTCAGGACCGGCCTGGTGAGTGGGCGAGGTACGTCCCGCTGGCGGAGGTGGCTCAGAACTCACTTCGTCACTCCTCCACTAACATGTCACCGTTCCAGTGCGTGTTGGGCTACCAGCCGGTCCTGGCACCATGGCATCAGAGCCAGACTGAAGCTCCTGCGGTGGAGGAGTGGGTGCAGCGCTCAAAGGAAACCTGGAAAGCCGTCCAGGACCATATCAAACAAGCTGGTGGGCGGCAGAAGAGGAGCGCTGACCGTCACCGCAGTGAGGCCCCTGTGTTTGCTCCGGGGGACCGGGTCTGGCTCTCGACCCGGAACCTGCCCCTCCGCCTGCCCTGCCGGAAGCTGGGGCCGCAGTATGTGGGGCCATTTAAAGTCCTGAGGAGGATAAACGAGGTGTGTTATAGGTTACAGCTTCCTTCTTACTACCGCATTAACCCCTCTTTTCATGTGTCTCTCCGGGTGAGGGGTCTGCAGTACCTCGTGGACTGGGAGGGGTACGGTCCGGAGGAGAGGTGCTGGGTACCGGTGGAGGACATCCTAGATCCATCATTGCTGAAAGAGTTCCACCGCCTTCATCCGGATCGCCCTGCGCCTCGTCCTCCGGGCTGCCCCCGAGGCCGGTGTCGGCGCGCTGCGGGAGCCGCGCGTCGGGGGGGGTACTGTCACGACTTCCGCCGAGGGTGCCTCTTCTGCCTGTTCGGGCGGCGTTCGGCGGTCGTCGTCACCGGCCTACTAGCTGCTACCGATTCCTTTTCCCTCATTGTCTTTTGTATTGGTTTCACCTGTGTCTTGTTTAGTTGGTAGGCTAGGGCGATTTAAGTTGGTGAGGCCTGCCTCCTTTTGTGCGGGTTTGTTTTCTGTTTGTTGGCAGACGTTCGTTGGAGTTTATTTCGCTGTTGTTTAGTTGTTTATTTAAGTGCGCCCGTTTAGTGCGGTTTGTGTTTGTTCCCATTTTTTCGCACTTTATTAAATCGGGTCTGCATTTAAACCTCTGCTCTCTGCGCCTGACTCCACACCTTACACTCCAGCCTTGTGACAATACCGTTTCCATCATCACTTGTCGCAATAAAGAAAGTTTGGCAAAGCAAACATCCACCCCTGTTGAACAGATACAAATGTTTTCGATTTTTAAAACATTTCTCCTATAGCTGCCATTTCTATTACACATTAACCTGGGTCAATGGAAACCTGCTTACAGTCTATCTCTATCCTCTCTCTCAGTTTTTCTCTCTCCATCCTCTCTTTCTGTTTCTCTCCATCCTCTCTCTCTGTTAATCTCGCTCTCTGTTTCTCTCTCTCTCTCTCTCTCTCTCTCTCCATCCTCTCTCTCTGTTTCTCTCTCTCTCCATTCTCAGTTATTTCTCTCTCTGTTTCTTTCTCTCTCTCTCAATCTCTCTCTCTCTGTCTCCCTCTCTGTCCATCCTCTCTCTCTGTTTCTCTCTCTCTCTCTTTGTCCATCCTCTTTCTGTTTCTCTCTCTCTCTCTGGTCTCTCTCTCTCTTTCTCCATCCTCTCTCTCTGTTTCTCTCGCTCTCTGTTTCTCTCTCTCTCTCCATCCTCTCTCTCTGTCTCTCTCTGTCCATCCTCTCTCTGTTTCTCTCGTTCTCTGTTTCTCTCTCTCTCTCTCTCTCTCTCTCTCTCTCTGTCCTCTCTCTCTGTCTCTCTCTCTCTGTCCATCCTCTCTCTCTGTTTCTCAATATCTCTCTCTCTGTCTCTCTCTCAATCTCTCTCTCCCTCTCTCTATCGCTCTCTCGTTCTCTCTCTCGCTCCATTGTACGGTCTATGATTCAGCTGCTGTCGATGGGCCCATCTGTTGAAGCTGGTGATAACATTGACCTGTGACTCTGTTTGGGAGTATGCAGATACACTACCATAGCACATCCAGCCAAACACTGTAACATCAATAAGATGCACACAAGAATACAATTTCTCCTCATAACCTAGCATAACTTAAAACTAGGTTGTTTCTCAATTTTTTTTATTAACAATTCACCTTTGTTTAACCAGGTAGGCTAGTTGAGAACAAGTTCTCATTTACAACTGCGACCTGGCCAAGATAAAGCACAGCAGTTCGACACATACAACAACACAGAGTTACACATGGAATTAACAAACATACAGTCAATAATACAGTAGAAAACTAAGTGTATATACAGTGAGTGCAAATAAAAGGCAATAAATAGGCCATGGTGGCAAAGTAATTACAATATAGCAAGTAAACACTGGTATGGTAGATGTGCAGAAGATGAATATGTAAGTGGAGATACTGGGGTGCAAAGGAGCAAGATAAATAAATAAATACAGTATGGGGATGAGGTAGTTGGATGGGCTATATTACAGATGGGCTATGTACAGGTGCAGTGATCTGTGAGCTGCTCAGACAGCTGGTGCTTAAAGCTAGTGAAGGAGATATGAGTCTCCAGCTTCAGTGATTTTTGCAGTTCGTTCCAGTCATAGGCAGCAGAGAACTGGAAGGAGAGGCGGCCAAAGGAGGAATTGGCTTGGGGGTGACCAGTGAGATATACCTGCTGGAGCGCGTTCTACGGATGGCTGCTGCTATGGTGTCCAGTGAGCTGAGATAAGGCGGGGCTTTACCTAACAAAGACTTGTAGATGACCTGGAGCCAGTGGGTTTGGCGACGAGTATGAAGTGAGGGCCAGCCAACGAGAGCGTACAGGTCGCAGTGGTGGGTAGTATATGGGGCTTTGGTGACAAAACGGATGGCACTGTGATAGACTGCATCCAATTCGTTGAGTAGAGTGTTGGAGGCTATTTTGTAAATGACATCGCCGAAGTCGAGGATCGGTAGGATGGTCAGTGTTACGAGGGTATGTTTGGCAACATGAGTGAAGGATGCTTTGTTGCGAAATAGTAAGCCGATTCTAGATTACATTTTGGATTGGAGATGCTTAATGTGAGTCTGGAAGGAGAGTTTACAGTCTAACCAGACACCTAGGTATTTAGGTTGTCCACATATTCTAAGTCAGAACCGTCCATAGTAGTGATGCTGGACGGGCGGGCAGGTGTGGGCAGCGATCGGTTGAAGAGCATGCATTTAGTTTTACTTGCATTTAAGAGCAGTTGGAGGCCATGGAAGGAGAGTTGTATGGCATTGAAGCTCATCTGGAGCTTAGTTAACACAGTGTCCAAAGAAGGGCCAGATGTATTCAGAATGGTGTCGTCTGCATAGAGGTGGATCAGAGAATCACCAGCAGCAAGAGTGACATCATTGATGTATACAGAGAAGAGAGTCGGCCCGAGAATTGAACCCTGTGGCACCCCCATAGAGACTGCCAGAGGTCAGGACAAAAGGCCCTCCGATTTGACACACTGAACTCTATCAGAGAAGTAGTTGGTGAACCAGGCGAGGCAATCATTTGAGAAACCAAGGCTGTTGAGTCTGACAATAAGAATGTGGTGATTGACAGAGTCGAAAAAGCTTTGGCCAGGTCGATGAATACAACTGTACAGTAATGTCTCTTATCGATGGCGATTATGATATTGTTCAGGACCTTTAGCGTGTGCCCATGACCAGCTCGGAAACCAGATTGCATAGAGGAGAAGGTACGGTGGGATTCAAAATGGTCTGTAATCTGTTTGTTAACTTGGCTTTCGAAGAACTTAGAAAGGCAGGGTAGGATAGATATAGGTCTGTAGCAGTTTGGGTCTACAGTGTCTCCCCCTTTGAAGAGGGGGATGACCGTTGCAGCTTTCCAATCTTTGGGAATCTCAGACGATACGAAGAGAGGTTAAACAGGCTAGTAATAGGGGTTGCAACAATTTCGGCAGATAATTTTAGAAAGAGAGGGTCCAGATTGTCTAGCCCAGCTGATTTGTATGGGTCCAGATTTTGCAGCTCTTTCAGAACATCAGCTATCTGGATTATGAGAATAAGTCCAAATCAAAGTATGCGAAACAGAGGGAAGTTCTCAAATACGTACTTTGTTTGTAGGCTACACTTTTCGAAGCATGCATCGATGCAAGCTTCAACTGAAATATTCACAGGATTGTTGACGTAATATGGCGCAACCAGGTAAAAAACAATGTAACATTTCTTGTAAACAACTGCGGCTGGTTTTGAGCTGTAGCGAGAGAAAATGAACCCCGATTTCGGAATGAAAAGTTTCCAACTCACGTCTCATATGTTGCCTGACTACAATATTTTATCTTGATACGTTAATAAATACATAATGTGTTCATTTTGGGGAGGGTATATTTTTAATATATGTATATATATATATATATTTTTTTTACCCCTTTTTTCTCCCCAATTTCGTGGTATCCAATTGGTAGTTACAGTCTTGTCTCATCGCTGCAAGTCCGTACGGGAGAGGCGAAGGTCGAGAGCCATGCATCCCACGAATAATGTAAAATTTTATGTGATCTCCACACTCTCGTCTTCACAAGAACGTAGTCAAGAGAACGTCGTCGGAGAACGAAGGAGCATGAGAGTGTGGAGCACGTTAGTGTGCATATAGAGAAACACCACTACTGTTTTAGGAAATCATCTGAATAGTAAGGAAATGCACTAACCAAAAACATTGTTCTTATTCCAATTTCTGGCTTTCATGTACTGTTAATAGGTTTAGAAAAAAGGGTTGCTAAGTGGCCTATATTCAGTGCTTGACTTGGCTTAAAATAGATGTCGGTATTTTAGGTGCTGGTACTGTTTATGTTTTGGTGTAGGAGCTCCAAAATACATTTGAGCTAAGATTCTGTGAGGTACAGGAGCTCAAGCAGTACAACATTTGAGGTGCCGGTACTCAGCTCCGTAGAACTCCTGCCCAAGTAAGATTCTGGTCACTAACCTAAACATTGTTCCCATATCTGGCATTGTGGTCAGCGACTGACGTACAGTATAGTACATCTCTGCAAAACCTGGACATTGACACTCATTAGAAGGACCACTCAGCATCTCAGCCTCTCGACTGACATACTGTACATTGGTCAGTGAGATGCATACTGTATCTGGGCATTAACACTCATTGGAAGTAAAGGACCTCTCTCCATCTCACCATCTCAGCTTCTCCATCAGCACTTTCATTTGTAAAATTGTTTCTCCTCAAAGGCAAGCAGATGTCATCTATGTTTTCTGCCCGTTCTTACCGGGAGATAGGGAAAAGATTAGACTTCTGTTTCTAAATGGGATTTACATCAACAATAGGAGTGTGTGCTGCAGATAGAATAGCACGTTCTTGCTGATGAAGACCCACTCACCAGGCAAGTAAAATGACATTTTCCTAATGACAACACACAATGAGCCACTTTAGGACACAGTGTGCTTGGATCAGGATGTTTGCCGATTGAGGAAACCTGTAATTGCATTAATTTGAGGAATTACCTTTATCCCGCCTGCCTACTATTTTACATCAGCAAATTGACAAGTACTTCTATAATGGTGACATCACACAGGCAAACATGCATACAAGGACACACACTTACACTCTCGCTCACACTCACACTCACAAACACACTCACACGCGTACACACCACAGAGAGGAGAAGCTCTTTGTGTTCTTTAAGAGATTGCTAGACACTTTCTAGCTGTAAATCACACTGCAGAACAGACAGACACACACACACTGTGCACATGCACATATAAACACCCACCCCCACACACACACACACACACACACACACACACACACACACACACACACACACACACACACACACACACACACACACACACACACACACACACTGAGCTGCACTTCCTAACCAACTGTATGACCATATTAGAGATACATATTTCACTCAGATTACACAGATCCACAAAGAATTCAAAAACAAACCCAATTTTGATAAACTCCCATATCTATTGGGTAAAATACCACAGTGTGCCATCACAGCAGCAAGATCTGTGACCTGTTGCCACAAGTAAAGAGCAACCATTGTAAATACAACCCATATTCATGTTTATTGTCACGTCCTGGCCATAGAGAGCCCTCTGGGTTCTCTATGGTGATTTAGGTCAGGACGTGACTAGGTTTTTTTTGTCTAGTTGTTGTATATCTATGTTGGTTTTGTGTATGGTTCCCAATTAGAGGCAGCTGATTGTCGTTACCTCTAATTGGGGATCATACTTAGTGTGTTCTGTTTCCCACCTGCTTTTGTGGGATATTGTTTTCTTGTTAGTGCCTTGGAGCGCTACGATCAGTTGTTTTTGAGTTATTGTTTTTGACGGTTCACTGTGAATAAAGCATGTGGAACTCTATGCACGCTGCGCCTTGGTCCATTTATCCTGACGATCGTAACATTTATTTATTTTCCCTTTTGTACTTTAACTATTTGCACATAATGACATTTGAAATGTCTTTATTCTTTTGGAACTTTTGGTAGTGTAATGTTTACTATTCATTTTTATTGTTTTTCACTTTTGTTTATCTATTTCACTTGCTTTGGCAATGTTAACATGTGTTTCCAATGCCAATAAAGCCCTTAAATTTAATTGAAATTGAACGTTTGTGAGAGAGTGGCATCTCATGCCAGGATATCACTTAGGTCTGTTGGCCAATCAGCTCAGCTACAATTAGAGGGGTGGTTTAGTCATGTATATGTAGGAGCCGTTTTACTTTCCTTTACCAAAACAGGACTGAAATATCAGATACAATTTGGATAAGTCTTTTGATATTTTAATGGTAAATTGACAGAAGTGGTAAAGAATCAACCCTCTCTTATTCCCCCTCACCATGTTTTATAAGGCAAATCACAGATGTGCTTTCTTGATCTTTGATTTCAAGTACCAGAGCTGGAAAAGGGGAAATTATCTGAAGTGTAATTTGCACAGCCAGCATCTGTGATCTCCTTCACTTGTTTGGCTTCGTGGAAAACGCTTATTTAGGAATACAGCTTTTCTATTCTAAAACAATACGCTTTATGTAACCTATCCAATTCTATCCTGGCCTTGGTAGCACAATTTAATTTCTTCCAAATGACTCTGTGTCAAAATGTCTCAAACTATGCTTACAGGGGCAATCTGCAGTTCAAACAACAATACCAAAGACACACACAGACAGTATGTCTAGAACCAGTCTGGTCTCATAGACTAGACGTAACATAGTAAATGTAAATCCGGGACACTCAAATTGTTATGTTACATTTAGTATGGTTTCATAAGACAGAACTCTCTGGGCACACACTGGTTAAATCAGAGTTGTTTCCACAGCATCTCTGTCACACCCTGATCTGTTTCACCTGTCCTTGTGATTGTCTCCACCCCATCCAGGCGTCGCTTATTTTCCCCAGTGTATTTATCCCTGTGTTTCCTGTCCCTCTGTGCCAGTTCGTCTTGTATGTTTCTAAGTCAACCAGCGGGTTTACCCGTTCTCCTGTTTTTTTGCTATTCTCCTTTTTCTAGTTTTCCCGGTTTTGACCCTTGCCTGTTTCTGGACTCTACCCGCCTGCCTGATCACGAGCCTGTCTGCCACTCTGTACCTCCTGGACTCTGAACTGGTTTTGACCTTTTGCCTGTCCACGACCATTCTCTTGCCTAGTCCTTTTGGATTATTAAACATCTCATACTCCAACCATCTGCCTCCTGTGTCTGCATCTGGGTCTCATCTTGTGTCATGATAATCTCAATTAAATTACATTGACCCAATGTGGAGTAGATGTTGAATTGACATCTGTGCCTAGTGGGAAGGTTACTTAAGGTATAAATGAAAGGGTGGTTGGTCGGGGTGGATGGGTAGGTGTATAACGCGAACGCTAAGCAACCCAAATGTTGTGTGTTCTAATCTCATCACGGACAACTTTAGCATTTTAGCTAATTAACAAGGTTGCAACTACTTTGAATTTTAGACGACCCTAATGTTCACCCTAACCCATAGCCTAGTTAACATTAGCCAGCTAGCTAATGTAAGCGTTAGCCACCTAGCTAACGTTAGCCACAGCAAATACATTTTTCAAATTCGTAACATATTGTATAGATTGCAATTTGTAACGTATTGCAATTCGTAACAGATCAAACGAAATGAATGATGGACATCCACAACTTAATATATACCATATGAAACTTAACATATCATACTATTTGGAATTACACTGTCATTTACTTTTGAGTCCAGGTTGCTAGAACAGCATTTATGACTGTGGACAAAAACACACCCCTCTCTGATTTCCTTATGTGCAGTAGGTAATCTCATCTGCTGTTTGTTTTGTCCGACAGTTTAGCAACTTTAGCTGTGTTTACGTCTTATTTAGCTGGCTGGTATAACTCCTCATGCTGAACAGATTACAGCTGTGTAGAACAGACTACAGACAGCGTAACAACACAATGGCTCTAGTCTTAAATGGTACCCTATTCCCTATATTGTGCACTTTGACCAAAGACCTGGACACAGAAAACACCCACTGGGCACACAAATCAAATCGTATTGGTCACATACACGTATTTAGCAGATGTTATTGTGGGTGTAGCGAAATGCTTGTGTTACTAGCTCCAGCAGTGCAGTAGTATCTTACAATACACACATCTAAAAGAATGGAATCAAGAAATATATAAATATTAGGACAAGTAATGTCGGAGTGGCATTGACTAGAATACAGTATATACATATGAAATGAGTAAAGCAGTATGTAAACATTATTAAAGTGATCAGTGATTCCATGTCTATGGGGCAGCAGCCTCTAAGGTGCAGGGTTGAGTAGCAGGGTGGTAGCCGGCTAGGTATGGCTATTTAACAGTCGGATGTTGTTTCCGCGTAATTTCAATAAAATTACATTGAACCAACATGAAATATACGTTGAATTGAATACTGTATGTGCCCAGTGGGTACCTAGCTGTACTCAAAGTGGTCCCGTAGGTGTACTATAGCTGATCGCTCATTTGTTTATTTTTACTGATTAACCTTTTACTGTAGTGGGCTAAATCAGGGTGATTCTTGGTAGTCTTAAACAAATCTACTTTGAAACTAAAGTATACACCTCACACACATGGTTATGGTCTTTTAAAAAAGAAGACACCGGTACCATGTCAGATATAGAGTTGAAATGTATTTCATTAAGAGTTTGCATCCAAATATTGACCTAAATGACTAGATCCAAATTGGCTTCTTCCCACAAATGTGACATTCAGGGGCACTATAGTAGATTGCTTGTTGTACTGATCTGTGCTCAGCGGTGACAGAACGGTCATTGTTACGCTGAGAATGACTGTTTATACATTTCATGTATTTCAGCACAGTAAAAACATAATCTATCATAACAAAAGTCAGCCATATACATGTTTACAACACACTCCCTTTTCAGGAACAAAGCAAAGGAGGACAAAAGAAAGAAAGCAAGGGAGGATACTCTGCATTCTGTTTCCCTCTGCACTGCTGGAGTGGAGGGAGGATACTCTGCATTCTGTTTCCCTCTGCACTGCTGGAGTGGAGGGAGGATACTCTGAATTCTGTTTCCCTCTGCACTGCTGGAGTGGAGGGAGGATACTCTGCATTCTGTTTCACTCTGCACTGCTGGAGTGGAGGGAGGATACTCTGCATTCTGTTTCCCTCTGCACTGGTGGAGTGGAGGGAGGATACTCTGCATTCTGTTTCCCTCTGCACTGCTGGAGTGGAGGGAGGGAGGAAATTATGGAGGGGAGGACTACAGGTTGATCTTTCGCCTCTCGCTATGCAGTGCGGAAAGATAAACGGTATCTGACTAATTGAGAGGGTGAGGTGCTTGATGAGCAGAGAGAGAGAGAGAGTGTGACAGAGAGAGCGAACTCCACTCCTCATTACTGCTTAGTGCAGCACACATACCAACGCAGTACTGCACCAAGGGACTACACATGGAGATGGAGGGAGTAAGGGAAAGAGAGAAAGAGTGAGAGGACTGCAGGTTGATCTTTCATGCGGAAAGATAAACGATATCTGACTAATTGAGAGAGTGAGGTGCTAAATGAGCAGAGAGTGAGAGAAAGAGAGAGACAGAGAGAGAGAGAGAGCGAGAGAGGGAACTCCACTCCTCATTACTGCTTAGCGCAGCATACATACCAACACAGCACTGCACCAAGGGACTACACATGGAGATGGAGGGAGTAAGGGAAAGAGTGAGAGTAGAGGGATATAGGGAGATAAAGGTTTGTGAGAAAGAAAGAGCGAGAGAGAGAGAGAGAGAGAGAGAGAGAGAGAGAGAGAGAGAGAGAGAGAGAGAGAGAGAGAGAGAGAGAGAGAGAGAGAACTCTTTGGGACATAGACCAGGGCTCTCCAACCCTGTTCCTGGAGAACTACCCTCCCTAGTTGTAACTAACCTGATTCATCTTATCAACCAGCTAATTATTAGAATCAGGTGAAACACTTGATTAGGTTTGGAGAGCCCCAGTGGAGGTTGCTGAGGGGAGACCGGCTCATAATAATGGCTGGAATGGAGTAAATGGAAGACAGGCATTGAGGTATTCAGTTACTGTTTGATTGAATGTTAGAATGGGTGAAACGAGTGACCTAAGCGACTTTGAGCATGGTATGATCGTGTGCCGGTTCCAGTATCTCAGAAACGGATGTCCTCCTGGGCTTTTCACGCATGACAGTGTCTAGGGTTTACCGAGAATGGTGTGAAGTCCTGTGGGCGAAAACAGCTCGTTGATGAGAGGTCGAAAGGAGAATGCAAGCTAACAGGCGGGCCTTGTTACGGATGGGCTATTGCAGCAGACGACCACATTGGACTCCACTCCTATCATCTAAAAACAAGTAGCGGCTTCAGTGGGCACCCAATCATCAACACTGGACAATTAATAACCTCTTAAGGATTGGACCCTTTTTTTCAATTTTCACCTAAAATGACATACCCAAATATAACTGCCTGTAGCTCAGGACTTGAAGCATATGCATATTCTTGATACCATTTGAAAGGAAACACTTTGAAGTTTGTGGAAATGTGAAATTAATGTAGGAAAATATACACATTAGATCAGGTAAAAGATAACACAAAGAAAAAACATGAGATTTTTTCAATTTAGATTTTGTGGTGAAGCAGACAGTGTGGTGAAGAAGGCGCAACAGGGCCTCTTCAACCTCAGGAGGCTGAAGAAATTTGGATTGGCCCATAAGACCCTCACAAACTTTTACAGATGCACCATTGAGAGCATCCTGTCGGGCTGTATCACCGCCTGGTACGGCAACTACACTGTCCGCAACTGCAGTGCTCTCCAGAGGGTGGTGCGGTCTGCCCAACGTATCACTGGGGCACACTGCCTGCCCTCCAGGACATCTACACCACCCGATGTTACAGGAAGGCCAAAAAGATCATCAAGGACATCAACCACCCGAGCCACGGCCTGTTCACCCTGCTATCATCCAGAAGGTGAGGTCACTACAGGTGCATCAAAGCTGGGACCGAGAGACTGAAAAACAACTTCCATTTCAAGGCCATGTTAAATAGCCATCACTAGCCGGCCTCCACCCAGTACCCTGCTCTGAACTTAATCACTGTCACTAGCCAGCTACCACCCGGTGACTCAACCCTGCACTTCAGAGGCTGCTGCCCTATGTACATAGACATGGAACACTGGTCACATTAATAATGGAACACTAGTCACTTTAACTTCTTAGGGAGCGGCAGCTGAGGTGTCGGTTTTGGAGAGTCTGGCGTGCCCAAAGTAAAAGGCCTGCCACTCAGGCCCGGAAACTAGGATATGCACATAATTAGTACTATTGGATAGGAGACACTCTGAAGTTTCTAAGAGTGTTAAAATATTGTCTGTGAGTATAACAGAACTGATATAGCAGGCAAAACCCCGAGGAATTTCTGTCCTGGAAAAAGTGCTTTTGACACATTGCCTCATTTTGAACCCCTCCCTACTGAAAACAGCCATATATGGGAGTAAGATTGCAGTACCTATTGCTTCCACTGGATGTCAACAGTCTCTAGACAGTGTTTGGTGAAGTTAGGTTGCTCTGGATGGTAATAGAAGAAGAATTTCGAACTAGTCATCGGATGTAAACAGAAGAGGAGGCGCGTTCACGGGCTCGCGCGCGCTGTGGTTTTTTCCTTTCCTATCGTCCAGTTTATAATCCAGTTGAAATATTATAGTAAATATACATAAAAGTGTTCCTAAGGATACATTATCAATGATGTTTGATTGTTCTTGGACAAGTGTATAGGTATAGGTTGAACGAGTTCTCTTCACGGTTCAATGGGCGAGTGGACGCTGTATTCTATGAACATAACGCGCCAACCAAACGGAGATTTATGGATATAATAAATGACTTTTTCTAACAAAATAACCATTGGATGTCTTCGTTGGACACTTGGGAAGCCCTCAGCAGAAGTTCTTCGAATGGTAAGGGATTTTATATTAGCGATTTTATGCGTTTTATGAGACCCGCTTTGGTTATGGATTTATGCTAATGCATAAAATATGAGAGGGGCTAAGCACAATCAAATGTTGTGCTTTCGCCGTAAAGCCTTTTTGAAATCTGACAACGCTGTGATATTGCCAAGAATCAGAGCTTTTGATGACTATGCAACACTTGTATATTGATGAATGTTTAATAATTCAACTTTTGGATGTTGAATTTGGCGCCTTACATTTCACCGGGTAGCGCCCCACTGCTCCGTAAGTAGTTAATAATGTTTACATACTGTTTTACCCATTTCATATGTATACTGTATACTTTATTCTAGTCAAGGGCATCCTATTTAACTATTGCTGGACATATACTATTCTATCCTACGTATTCTTCAGATATACCACATCTTCTATCCACATACTGTCCATACATCCCATCACATGGATACAGTACCAGTCAAAGGTTTGGACACACCAACTCATTCAAGGATTTTTCTTTATTTTACTATTTCCCACATTGTAGAATAATAGTGAAGACATCAAAACTATGAAATAGCACATATGGAATCATGTAGTAAACAAAAAAGAGTTAAACAAATCAAAATATATTTTATATTTGAGTTTCTTCAAAGTAGCCAGCCTTTGCCTATATTTCTTATTTTCATTCTTTTACTTTTAGATTTGTGTGTATTGTTATGTATTGTTGATATTACTGGACTGTTGGAGCTAGGAACACAAGCATTTCGCTACACCCGCAATAACATCTAATAAATGTGTATGCTACCAATAACATTTGATTTGATTTGATGGTGTGAGGAATGTTGTCCTGACACACGTTAGGTCCCTTGATACCAATTGAGCATCGTTTCCATTCCCCAATGAATTCAGGTTGTTCTGGAGGGGGAGGGGGGGGGGTGGGGGGGGGGATAGCCCAACTCAATAAAGTCTTTTAACATGTTTAGACTCCATATAAGTTAATTCTCCAATTGTTCCATTATGGTCTCATTTCTATTGAACTGGAACTTGTGATGTGATACCAAACCCTTACTATAACACAGGGATACTCTGATGAAGGTGAACTACGCCCAAATATAAGCCTGTTTGTTTCTATTTCTATTTGTATTTGCATTTATTATGGATCCCCATTAGCTGTTGCCAAGGCAGCAGCTACTCTTCCTGGGGGTTTCAGGAAAATGAAGGGAGTTATACAATTTTAAAAACATTACAATACATTCACAGATTTCACAACACACTGTGTGCCCTCAGGCCCCTACTACCACATATCTACAAAACAAAATCCATGTGTACGTGTGTATAGTGAGTATGTTATCGTGTGTGTGTAAGCATGTGTCTGTGTCTATGTTTATGTTGCTTGACTATCCCCACTGTTCCAGGTGTATTTTTATCTGTTTTTGAAATCAAATTTTACAGCTTGCATCAGTTACTTGATGTGGAATAGAATTCCATGTAGTCATGGTTCTATGTAGTACTGTGCACCTCCCATAGTCTTTTCTGGACTTGGGGACTGTGAAGAGACCACTTGTGGTATGTCTTGTGGGGTATGCATGGGTGTCCGACATGTAATCAACATGTCAATACCTCTTATAAATACAAGCAGTGATGAAGTCAATCTCTCCTCCACTTTGAGCCAAGAGAGATTGACATGCATATTATTAATGTTTGCTCTCTGTGTACGTCCAAGGGCCAGCTGTGCTGCCCTGTTCTGAGCCAATTACAATTTTCCTAAGTCCCTTTTTGTGGCACCTGACTACACGACCGAACAGTAGTCCAGGTGTGACAAAACTAGAGCCTGTAGGTAGAGCAGCACTTTATTATGGACAGACTTCTGCCCATCTTAGCTACTGTTGTATCAATATGTTTTGACCATGACAGTTTACAATCCAGGGTTACTCCAAGCAGGTTAGTCACTTCAATTTGCTTAATATCCACATTATTTATTACAAGATTTAGTTGAGGTTTAGGGTTTAGTGAATGATTTGTCCCAAATACAATGCTTTTAGTTTTAGAAATATTTATGACTAACTTATTCCTTGCCACCCACTCTGAAACGAACTGCAGCTCTTTGTTAAGTGTTGCAGTCATTTCAGTTGCTGTAGTAGCTGATGTGTATAATGTTGAGTCATCCACATACATAGACACACTGGCTTTACTCAAAGCCAGTGGAATGACATTAGTAAAAAAAAAATTAAGTAAGAGGCCTAGACAGCTGCCTTGGGGAATTCCTGATTCTACCTGTATTATGTTGGAGAGGAGTCCATTAAAGAACACCCTCTGTGTTCTGTTAGACAGGTAACTCTTTATCTACAATATAGCAGCCAGAACTGAAGTATAACAAAACAGCCCCCACAATCTTTTTATCATCAATTTCTCTCAGCCAATCATCTGTCATTTGTGTAAGAGCTGTGCTTGTTGAATGTCCTTCCCTATACGCACGCTGAAAGTCTGTTATCAATTTGTTTACTGTAAAATAGCATTTTACCTGCGGGCACACACTTTCTAGTAGGCTTAAATTGAAAATATGGCAAATACGTAGGAGTGGCAATATCGTCCGCTATTATCCTCAGTAATGTTTGTAGTGGAAATTCTAACCAATAAGGAGAGGTTTCTTCAAACAATCATACTTTAATTTAGATTCATTATTGCTATAATGGAGCTGGTCAACGAAAAAAAAATTAAGAGTACAAGCATTACCTAATTATTGTTAAACATAACTTTAAACAAACAAAATACATCCTTCTGGTGCCTGACATTTCATCCTTGGTAACCAACCATCCTTTGGGTTGCTGAGTTTTGTACCTTCCTTATCAAAACACAGTCAATTTGGAACATAAAATGGAACATAAAAATTTAAATCACACACAAGCTTCATTACAGCAAATGGGACAATCATCCCGCTAACAACTGTCCATCTCGTTTAGAACCCTTCCTACACCAGTGACAGAGACCCCTTCTTTGGGCACTTTGTACACACAGTGTGGAACATGAGCTCCACATCTGGGTCCTTATGCTCAGGATTGGGGTCCTCATCATCAGCGATGTAGTCAGCAATAGGGCATAGGTCAGGGAAAACATTCTGTTTCCAAATCATAATTAAAACCCAATTAATTATCCAAAACAAATTTAGAATGACATGCTCAGTGATTCACGTTGGTTCTATCATTCAAAGTTGACCCTCAACTTAGCACACATCGACACTAGAAGAATGTACACTTAAATTAACATACAATATAGTTATCCATAATTCTAGCATGAACTTTTCTTATAATTACAGATCAGTATCTCAATGCATTCTTAGTCGAAATTACTATACATTTCGTGTAGACCTCCACAATCAACTTGATACACGAAATAAACAATTTTGTACAAGTCTAAATCAATTACGGACACAGTTGACCAGCCCCCTCTCCTTCACGGCACTCATTCTTCCGGCATGTCTGAGGAATAATCCGATTTTCCCAAACAGACTAATGTCTCCGCCACCACCTTTATCACTCATTATGTATCTTTTTACCAAAGTCAAAGTCACCATTAATAGTCAGTTGTACAACCAAATGCCTTCAACTGAAATGTGTCTTCCACATTTAACCCAACCCCTCTAAATCAGAGAGGTGCAGGGGCTGCCTTAATCAACATCTTCGGCGCCCAGGGAACAGTGGGTTAACTGCCTTGTTCAGGGGCAGAACAACAGATTTTTACCTTGTCAGCTCGGGGATTCGAACTTGCAACCCTCCGGTTACAAGTCCAACGCTCTAACCACTAGGCTACCTGCCGCCCCTGCCGCCCCAAACATTTATCATCCATTATGTCCATTTGCCAACCAGTATACCAGCTACATGACAGAAGTTTGGAACGGATCTCCCTCCATGCTCCCTCCACGTGGACTCATGTCACACTCCTGAGAGAAAAGGCATGAGAGAAAAGGCAGTTGATAGCTCGACTGGATGCTGTGTACAGGTTGCTGGCTCGGACTCAGGTCTCACAGTAGCAATGATGAAGGACCATACTGAACGCCATTTTTGCCATTTACTTCAGCCGGTCAGAGTGGTTCACACTGTTCTCGGCTGAATTATCCCTTCCATGCATATAGATACCATCTGTGGTCACCTTCGCCATAACCTCGAGAGAGGACAGACCAGAACAACAGTTTAGTTTAGGGCATTTCTGATTCAAGAAATCTAGACAAATTATTTACTGTATGACAAATTACAAATTATTCACTATATGACAAATTATTACTACTACCCATATTCCTAATACAGATTTCTTAAACCAAAGTCAGAGAGAATAACAACACACAGTTGAAACCATGCATTTGTATTTTTTCTAATTGGTTTATACTCCCCTATCATCTTGTCGGTCTCACGGCAGAGTTACAGGATCAGAGTTTAGACCACTAATCCTTAGGGAGAAATCGATTTGCATATTTACCAAAAGGCCTCAGGGGACTCCCCTTTTGGACACATGACTCACACGACTCACACTGCCTGTTAAATCAAAATAACAAATACAATTAGAATTACAACCCTTGATAACTCCATCTTAACTTATTGTATCCCATAAGGTAATTCAGGGTAAGCGCACTCTCTCTGTCCTTGTCATGGTCCGAATCACACATAGGACTATTGCTAAATTATAAACTTCTTCCTAATTATTAGTGCTTACATATTACATTTTAATCTCACCCGTTCTTCAGTCTTTCTAGTGAGGGTGATCAGGCCACACTTGAAAGTCAGAAGAAAGGTCAGAGTTCATTCAACTGCTTCCAGTGAGTGTTTCTCTCCCCTTTCTCTCCCTCTAACTCAAGCTCATGATTTAAAGGTATTTCAAACATTTACAATTTTATGTACCAGGCTTACATAGTTTTTTTAAATCAGAATAATTTACATGTGTTCAATGAAAGCTCAGAAAATAAAAACTTCAGAAAATTCCATTTGTGTGCCCTTTAAGGCGCATCCTTTGTAACCTGTGAATAACCCACTAAACCAAATAAAATAGACCCCATACAATAAATGAAACATGGTATTAACACCACTAACAAATATTCAAAACGTAGGGTAAAATCAAACAAAAATAGCCAGGCCTTATTTAATTTAGGAGCTCCCTTAACGTACTGTGCAGTGGACTTCCATCAGTCCTGGAAGATAGAATCCTACTTAAGAAACATTGGATAATACAGTGTCCCATTAAGTGGAATAGACACCTTAAAAAAAAAAAAACTATCCCAGAGCCCCTTTCCGGTAGTCTTATAATTTTAACCTGTTGCATTAATGTAGTCAAAATATAAAACCTGTTGTTTAACAAATCTGTTAGTACCTTCAAAAAGTTGGTGCTGGTTTATCAGCTTAATATTCGGTACTAAAACATACTTAGATCTACATTATTTTTAAACACTATTCCTCGTAATGGAAACAGATTATCTTAAATGGCATTGCCTTCTTGCTTAAATTCAGTGGTGTTACCGAAACTATAAAATTTTGTAATAATAATTGGAAATTGTAAAAAGATATGTCATTCAAAAAGATATGTCATCCCATTCAACTATTCATACCTCTGCTCCAAATGTCCCATTTTGTCCCTTACAGCCTGTTAGAGTTCAGTGAGTACACTCACTTTCACTAGTGGCTTATCTATTTGTCAGTCTCAAGGCTCAGTCCCTCTATTCAGAATTTAACCTTGTATTGAAACCTCAGCTTCTTCAATTTACTAAAATATGGCATTATTAGAGTGCTATCCAAAAACCACTAATAAAATATTACCATACACATACTGTCAACACTCATACAATTCCACATCAACCCTCTTTATCAATGTCTTTGTCACTGTCACTTAGTAAGGTTTAGAAAACAAACCAAACCAAACATGATAATTCTCTCCTTATTAGAAGGCATTGTATTCATTGTAGTCTACCCTAACAATGTTATTCAATATTTTATTACCAACTTCTGTTGGATATTCACTTTCTGCTTAAAACTTCAAATTACTGTTGTTGTAGCCTTGTTTAATTGTTTATTTAATTAAATTGAAAGTTATCAATTGTGATCATGGTCACAGCTCTATCACAATTGTCGATCAGCTGTTATTAGAATGCATTAGATTTAGGTAACAGTCCGTCAGATTAGACTACAGGTAATAAAACAAACACTGGCTGTTGCTGACAAGCATATATAAGGTTCATATCCATATTATTAATATTTGATTCAGTGATTGAAATTACGACCCCATTCTCAGTAGCCTTTTCCAGCAGGCTATTAGGCAACACAAGAACTTCGCACCTCGAAATCGTCTCGCTATTCATGTTGAACAAATTAGTCTGTCAATTTGAACTAAGCAAACTGCTACATCGTTCAGCCCACATCCCACTGACATCTTACCCAGGCTACTGTAGGCTGTCTAAGCAAACCATGGCAAAGTTAAACCACAATCATAAACCCAATTTCAGTGAGTAACATAGACCCAATGCATTTTAAATGACAAGTAAATCCCGCAAATAACCCAATTATAATGGTTTGTAGTCTTAACATTTAGCACATAATAACGACCCAATTACCAGAAAATAGCCTAAAATAGTTTTTTGAAGTTTGTCCAAGAGTTTCTTTTCAGAGATTTCACATGCATCAAGGGGATTTATTTACAATTATAGCAGTCAAATGAGTTGAATCGACATCCATTGATACAGAAAGATCTGGCGAGTTTAATAAAAGCAGATCTTTTCTCTTGCGACATATTGAAATTACAGGTTACGTCTATATTCTGTGTTAATTCGCTCTAACTTCACGGAAAAAGGGTTTATTCGATAGAAAATCCCATTATAGTTTTATTGGTTCTGGGTAAGTCAATTCCCCATACTTTTACCAAAAGTGGACATATGCCAGTCTTTTTCTGAGACTGTTTCCCAGACCCTGTAGACAGTCATATAATGCTTTAACCTTATCTCTATCAAATGATCCATAAAGGGACCAGCTCAAAATACTTTTTTCACCCCTTACATACGTCTACGTTTGCAAGTTTATATATTATTATTATTTCTATTATTACTTCATCAAATCTCCAGTAATTGATTATACACACATACCATTTCTCTTTTTTTTCTTCATATCTTCACAGAATCCCTATATAACATTATAAAGACGTTGGTTTCCCGGACGCTGCCCGGCTGGTCATTGGAATAATGTGTCACACGTACCTCATGATATTACTATGATGGGCAGTGATGGACGGAACCCCTAGATAACCATTATATATAGAAACTATTATCCCAATTTCAATCAGTTTATTATGCAAATGTAAATCTCTTATTCAAATTTCAAATTCTCTTGTATCACATACACAGAGTTCTGTTCCCAAAACACACTAATCAATTAGTTGTTTTCTACAATATTTTTTTATAACCTGCAGGAATATTTTCTCATTTCTATCTCAGGGTTAGTTCCTCATACACCGTAACTCATACATTTACATCTTACTATACTAACCCATGGCATTACCTATATTTTATCTAATCACTGATTCTGCAGCGATATGCCATTCCATCTGGTTTGCGCTTAGTGGGACTATCATTTGCTTTTCAACAGGACAATGACCCAACACACCTTCAGGCTGTGTAAGGGCTATTTGACCAAGAAAGAGAGTGATGGAGTGCTTTATCAGATGACCTGGCCTCCATAATCACCCGACCTCAACCCAATTGAGATGGTTTGGGATCAGTTGGACCGCAGAGTGAAGGAAAAGCAGCCAACAAGTGCTCAGCATATGTGGGAACTCCTTCAAGACTGTTGGAAAAGCATTACAGGTGAAGCTGGTTGAGAGAATGCCAAGAGTGTGTAAAGCTGTCATCAAGGCAAAGGATGGCCAATTTGAAGAATCTTGTTTAACACTTTTTTGGTTGTTACATGATTCCATATGTGTTATTTCATAGTTTTGTTGTCTTCGCTATTATTCTACAATGTAGAAAATAGTAAAAATAAAGTAGGTGTGTCCAAACTTTTGACTGGTACTGTATGTTGTGCAGAAAAAAGTCCATTATGAATTATTTTGTCTTAGTTAAGAACAAATTGTCATCCAATAGGCTTTGACTGAATTTCCAATATCCCCGTCCACGTGGAAATTCTGTAAGAGTTATATGGAGGCCAATTAGACGGTGGTCCGATCGCAATCGGTCTCCTATTAATACTTTTTTTTACTTACGTGCTCCTTTTTCTTTATTCCCTGGATAGTCACCTGTTGAAGTGTCTTGGGGTAAGGAATGCTTTTGGATTTACAAGTCCCTCAGTCGAGCACTTGATTCCCTTTTGTTCAAGCTGGGCTGAACCACATTTGGGTACATTTTCTTCCTATAACACAGGGGTATCAGCCCAGTTCAGGAGCATGGTCTGACACCCCTGTCACTGAAGATGGAATACATTCTTCTTTATTTCACTGCAAATATTGTGTGCAGGCCTTCCTCATTTTCAAATTCATTGACACACGTTCCCTAACACATTACTATTCTGGTCCCATGCCAGCTCTTAGTAACTGCACTGTAAGTAAAACTTTCTCCATCAATTAGGTGAGCTTTTTCTCCTTCATGTTATGAAGACATAGACTGCTTCCCAAATGGCACCCTATTCTCTACATAGTGAACTATCTTTTTACCAGAGCCTATAGGACTCTGGTCAACAGTAAGGCACTACAGTGCCTTCAGAAAGTATTCACTGCCCTTTACTTTTTCACATTTTGTTGTGTTACAGCCTCAATTTAAAATACATTTAATTGAGATGTTGTGTAACTGATCTACACACAATACCCCATAATGTCAACATGGAATTTTGTTTGTATAACATTTTTGAAATGAATAAAACATTTAAAGATGAAATGTTGTGAGTCAATAAGTGTTCAACCCCTTTGTTAAGCCTAAATAAGTTCAGGAGTTAGAATGTGCTTAGCAAAGCGCATTATAGTTGCATGGACTAATTCTGTGTTCAATAATTGTGGTTAACAATATTTCTTTGTAACTACCCCATCTCTGTACCCACATATACAATTTTCTGTAAGGTATTCAATAAAGTAGTGAATTTCATGCACAGACTCAACCACAAAGACCAGGGAGGCTTTCCAATGCCTCATAAAGAAGGGCACCGATTGGTAGATGTGTAAAAATAAATTAAAGATTATGCTAGTGTACACCCAATCACTACAAAGATACAGGCATCCTGCCTAACTCAGTTGCTGGAGAGGAAGGAAACTGCTCAGGGATTTCACCATGATGCCAATGGTGATTTTACAACAGTTACAGAGTTTAATGGTTGTGATATGAGAAAACTGAAGATGGCTCAACAACATTATAGTTACTTCACTATACTAACCTAAATGACAGAGTGAAAAGAAGGAAGCCTGCACGGAATATAAATATTCCCAAACATGCATCCTGTTTGCAACAAGGCACTGCAAAAAATGTGGCAAAGAAATGAACCTTCATTTTTATTTTATTTTAGTCTTTTAGCAGACACTCTTATCCAGAGTGACTTACAACAGTGAGTGCATACATTTTCCTTTTGTCCTGAATACAAAGCGTTATGTTTGGGGAAAATCCAACACAACACATCACTGAGTACCACTCTTCATATTTTCAATCTTGGTGGTGGCTGCATCATGGGTATGCTTGTCACCGGCAAGAACTAGGGAGTTTTTTAGGATAGAAAGAAAAGGAATATAGCTATAAGCACAGGCAAAATCCTAGAGGAAATCCTGGTTCAGTCTGCTTTCCAACAGAGACTGGAAGACAAATTCACGTTTCAGCAGGACAATAACCTAAAACACAAAGCTAAATCTATGAGTTGCTTCCCAAGATGATACTGAATGTTCCTGAGTGGCCTAGTTACAGTTTTGATCTAAATCAGCTTGAAAATCTACAGCAAGACTTGAAAATGGCTGTCAAGCAATGATCAAAAATCAACTTGACAGATCTTGAAGAATTTCTTTAAGATAGTGGGCAAATATTTTACAATCCAGGTGTGAAAAGCTTAGAGACTTTGTTACGATCATCGACAGAGTTGGACCAAGGAGCAGCATGCATTGTGTTCCACATCTTTTTAATAGCATGGAACAATACCCAGAGGGCTATCTATGGCCAGGACGTGACAGACAGCTGTAATCGCCGCCAAAGGTGCTTCTAAAAGGTATTGACTCTACGATGTGAATACCTATGTACATTTGATATTTCTGTATTTCATTTTCAATAAATTAGCAAACATTTCTACAAACATGTTTTCACTTTTCCATTATGGGGTATTGTGTATAGATGGGTGAGAAATAAAAAAAATCATAAATTTTTAATTCAGGCTGTAACACCACAAATTGTGGAATAAATCAAGGTGTATGAATACTTTCTGAAGGCACTGTATTTAGGGACTAGGGTTCCATTTGGGATGCAGGCATACCCAGTCCTTGCATCAGCCTCATTTGCATACATGCTGTTCCATTTTAGAACATTTTGTCAGTCTGATGCTCTAAGCGACAGCCATCAAACTCATTTAGGGAGCAGATAGCTGTACTTGCAATGAGTATGAACATGCAATCTGCATGTACGGTAAAGCAATGAGAGGCTAGATTTTCTCAGTTATCTTTGTATACTGAATATGAAATAGAAATGTACATGGTGACAGGTCTGGGATTAGAAAAGAACACTTAAATCCATGCAAATAGTCAGTGTTTGAATGTGCCAAGCTCTCGGTCACTAAGACATTCATCAGAGCAAGGTTATAACAGGATCTGAACGTCATCACAGCAGCTAATTGACAGACAGACTGCGCACGCACGGACGCACGCACGCACACACACACACACACACACACACACACATTCAGTGGCTAATTTTCAATTAGTGGAATCCTGTCACATGACAACAGCATATCCCAGCCAGCCTAATGTCAGACCATATTTGACATGTTCATCGATCAATCAATCAGTCAATCAATCAGTCAATCAATCAGTCAATCAATCAAACTTATTTATTACATGCACTTTTATATCAACAGTAAACCAGCCTAGACGCCAGCAGAAGAGCAAGCTGAAGCACTGGCAAGAAAAAAACTCCCCAAAAGGAAGAATCAATCATGTTTGTGAATTATTCTAACAGTGTATATGCAAAGTACTTC
This sequence comes from Hucho hucho, assembly GCA_003317085.1. Lineage (NCBI taxonomy): Eukaryota > Metazoa > Chordata > Actinopteri > Salmoniformes > Salmonidae > Hucho > Hucho hucho. The sequence goes on along the minus strand of QNTS01001070.1, from coordinate 283,251 downwards.
CCTACCACTGAGTAAAACCATATCTCTACCCTATCACGCATGAGATTGAATATGATGTTAATGAGATTTCTATCACCCACATACCATATGGTTACCGAGTGGGAGGATGGTAACTTGGCATAACAAGAAATTCAAGGTTAGGTGCTGGCGTGCATCTGGACTGCATAATAAAATGTATATGTCCTACAGTAGGTAGCATCCCAAATGGCACACTATTCCCTACATGGTGCAGTACCCTATGGGCCCTGATCAAAAGTAGTGCACTACAAACAGTGCTTGACTTGGACAGAAATAGGTTCCAGTACTCATTTTGGGTGCCATTACTGTTTATATTTAGGTGCAGGAGCTCCACAATACTTTTGAACTAATATTCTATAAGAGGAACAGGAGCTCAAGCAGTAGCACATTTGAGGTGCTGGTACTCAGCTCTGGTGAACTCCTGTCCAAGTCAAGCACTGACTATAAAGGGAATAGGGTGCCATTCAAGAAATGTCCAAGGTGTTTCATTTCATTGTTTTGTTCAGAGAGAGAGAGAGAGAGAGAGAGAGAGAGAGAGAGAGAGAGAGAGAGAGAGAGAGAGAGAGAACGAGAGAACGAGAGAGAGTGTGTGCATCTGTCCTCTCTCTCTCTCTTCTCTCTGATTTAATTTCTCACAAGCGGATGTGGGAGACATTCATTTGGAATGCAAGGCGATCAATCTCAGCACAACATGACAGCCAGTGGACCATTTAATATTTCTCCTTCTATATTGGATTTAACTCTATTGAGTACACTGTCTATATGTCCCAGTTGTTGAAGAGCCAGGGTATTGAAAATGGGAACCATCAATGATGTGTAACAGAGTTAGATCAGACCAGTAAGCACACTCAACAGCTGGAAATGTTGCCAATGGAGCAGCCTTTTTGGTGGTGCAACTGATTAGAACGTTGTCAAGTAGGGTGATCACGTGTGCTTCCTAAGCAAAGGACCACTAGTTCCAGTCCTTGTACAGACAGGGGCAGTGGAGTAGGCAAAACTCTTAGCAGCACAGTAACATTCGTCACACATGCAATAAGGAGAATGAGATACAGTAGTGATACCTCTTCAAAACTGATAAGGCAACTGTATAAATACAAGCCTCTGCCTTTCAACTGTATCAATACAAGCCTTTCAACTGTATCAATACAAGCCTCTGCCTTTCAACTGTATCAATACAAGCCTCTGCCTTTCAACTATATCAATACAAGCCTCTGCCTTTCAATTGTATCAATACAAGCCTCTGCCTTTCAACTGTATCAATACAAGCCTCTGCCTTTCAACTGTATAAATACTGTCACGTATACTCCCTCTCCGGCCTCTAGGTCATCAGGCTGCTGATTATCCCGCACACCTGTCACCATCGTCACGCGCACCAGGGCCTCATGACACTCACCGGGACTCCATCACCTCCTTGATTATCTTCCCTATATCTGTCACTCCCCTTGGTTCTTTCCTCAGGTGTTATTGACTCTGTTTCATGTTGGTGCGTTGTTAGTGTTCGTGGTTGTTGTGTTTGTTTATTTATTAAAAAACTCACTCCCTGAACTTGCTTCCCGACTCTCAGCGCACATCGTTACAAATACAAGCATCTGCCTTTCAACTGTATCAATACAAGCCTCTGCCTTTCAATTGTATAAATACAAGCCCCTGTCTTTCAACTGTATCAATACAAGCCTCTGCCTTTCAACTGTATCAATACAAGCCTCTGCCTTCCAACTGTATCAATACAAGCTTCTGCCTTTCAACTGTATCAATACAAGCCTCTGCCTTTCAACTGTGTCAATACAAACCTTTCAATAACATCCTGATCCTGTGCACTTTTATCAAATTAGTGGAAAGGAGGGATGTCCCTTTGAGCTTTAAGTGTGTTGAAATTATTTAAATCTGTCTAAGAGGTGAATCCGAACTTCTCAAGTCTAATTTTCACTTAGTCTAACATTGACATCAATGCATCACTGAGTAAAAATAAGACTATTGTGGACGGTAGGATTCACCCCCAACTGAATAATCTGTCCTCATCAACACAAAGACAATTGTCACAAACAAACAAACACACACATGTACACACACTCCCTCTCTCTTTTTCTCTATCTCTCACTCTCTCTCAAACACACGCACGCACACACTTTCTCTCTCTGCAATGTGTCACAGAGACAGTAGTTTACATATCATTAGGAGGATTCCTGACTGGAAACACCACAGTCTGCGATCAGACAGGAAAAAGAGAAGGAGAGAAGATGTGGGTGTGTGTGTCTGCATATGTATGTGCATGTGTGTACTAATTGTAAGTCGCTCTGGATAAGAGTGTCTGCTCAATGACAAAATAAAATGTGTGTGTGTGTGTCTGTGTGTAGGAACATCCACCCCTGGCTGTCTAGTGATCAACATCAGGTTTTTCTCCTTGATTCCTGTTCTTATTGCCTCCCACACCTGCACCAGTTCCCCATCAATCACAGCTGTCACGGGTTGCGCCCCAAATAGCACCCAATTCCCTATACAGTGCACTACATTTGGCGCTCCGGTCAAGAGAGAGAGAGTGCACTACTTTTGACCACGGTCCATAGGGTCTATATAGGGAATAGGATGCCGTTAGGGTTATGGTCATTGAGCAGAGTCAGCAGCCGGAATGAAATCTATCATTTATCTGTCGAGCTACATAACTAGCCAAAGTTAGGGTCAGAGGCTTGGAACGCAGCGTTGGGAAATGGGAGATCAAGGCAATTTCTTTCTATTGCGTTTTTTTTTATGGGGGACTTTGACACAAGTGAAAGTAACGAGAGCAGAGGAGAGGTGTAAGGAAGCGAAGTGTTACCTTGTAAATGATCATTCCGTTTTATCTCACATTTACATTATCATAAGCCCCTAGTTATAGACTAAAACATCCTCAATGAGAGAGAGAGAGAGAGAGAGAGAGAGAGAGAGAGAGAGAGAGAGAGAGAGAGAGAGAGAGAGAGAGAGAGAGAGAAACACACACAGGGATCCAGTTACAGAAGACATAGAGAGGGCACACCGGTCTAAATCTTGGGCCTGATATGTCACATTAACTGCAATTACACTTCTTGAGCTTTAATGAGAGTGGAGCTGAGGCAGGGTCTCTCACTACTAGCAACATGTCACTTCCTCTTCACAACAACAGCACTCCTGACTTGCGTTCCAAATGGCACCCTATTCCCTTTATAGTGTACTACTTTTGACTAGGGCCTTATGGGCCCTGATCAAAAGTAGTGCTCTAAATAGGGAATATGGTGCCATTTGGAACATATCCAAGCCCTTATGGAAAAAACTAGTTTTCATGTGATCACATGTGACATCAAATCAAATCAAAATCAAATCAAACTTTATTTGTCACATGCGCCGAATACAACAAGTGTAGACTTTACCGTGAAAAGCTTACTTACAAGCCCTTAACCAACAGTGCAGTTCAAGAAGAGTTAAGAAAATATTTACCAAGTAGACGAAGCTATTTACAGGTGGCACCGGTACCGATACCGAGTCAGTGTATGGGGGTACAGGTTAGTCGAGGTAATCTGTACATGTAGGTGGGGGTGTAAAGCAACATGTGATCACATGAAACTACACATGTGAAAACGTGATCATATATGAAGTGTTCTAAAAACTATTTTTCACATGATTTAACATGTGAAATCATGTGTTTCTTTCTGTAAGGTAGGTCTCTCACTTCTAGCAGCTTGTCATTTTCCCTTCACAACGACAGCACAAAAGCATCTAGCAGCAACATCTAGCAGCAATATCTAGCAGCAACAGCATCTAGCACCAACAGCATCTAGCACCAACAGCATCGAGCACCAACAGCATCTAGCAGCAACATCTAGCAGCAGCAGCATCTAGCAGCAACATCTGGTACCAACAGCATCTAGCAGCAACAACTAGCACCAACAGCATATAGCACCAACAGTATCTAGCAACAACAGCATCTGGAAGCAACATCTAGCACCAACAGAATCTAGCACCAACAGCATCTAGAAGAAACATCTAGCACCAACAGCATCTAGCACCAACAGCATCTAGCAGCAACATCTAGCAGCAACATCAAGCAGCAACAGCATCTAGCAGCAACAGCATCTAGCAGCAACAGCATCTAGCAGCAACAGCGTCTAGCAGCAACATCTAGCAGCAACAGCATCTAGCAGCAACATCTAGCACCAACAGCATCTAGCAGCAACATCTAGCAGCAACAGCATCTAGCAGCAACATCTGGTACCAACAGCATCTAGCACCAACAGTATCTAGCAGCAACATCTAGCAGCAACATCTGGCAGCAACAGCATCTAGCACCAACAGCATCTAGCAGCAACATCTAGCACCAACAGCATCTAGCAGCAACATCTGGTACCAACAGCATCTAGCAGCAACAGCATCTAGCACCAACAGCATGTAGCACCAACAGCATCTAGCACCAACAGCCTCTAGCACCAACAGCATCTAGCACCAACAGCATCTAGCAGCAACATCTAGCACCAAAAGCATCTAGCATCAATAGCATCTAGCACCAACAGCATCTAGCAGCAACAACTAGCACCAACATCTAGCAGCAACAGCATCTAACAGCAACAGCATCTAGCAGCAACATCTAGCAGCAACAGCATCTAGCAGCAACAGCATCTAGCAACAACATCTAGCACCAACATCTGGTACCAACAGCATCTAGCACCAATAGTATCTAGCAGCAACATCTAGCAGCAACAGCATCTAGCAGCAACATCTAGCAGCAACAGCATCTAGCAGCAACATCTGGTACCAACAGCATCTAGCACCAA
>QNTS01001070.1:170166-276129 GCA_003317085.1 Hucho hucho | reverse complement strand
CATTTACTTCATAGGAGGAGAGGAGGAGACAGGCATTTACTTTATAGGAGGAGAGGAGGAGACAGGCATTTACTTTATAGGAGGAGAGGAGGAGACAGGCATTTACTTCATAGGAGGAAAGAAGGAGAATAATAACAGTTAACAGGAGAATAAGAGAGAGGGGAGAGAGAGAGAGAGAGAGAGAGAGAGAGAGAGAAAGATAGGAAGAGTGAGAGTAGAGAGAATGAGAGAGAGAGGTGAAGAGCGAGAAGATTAGTGAGAGTAGAGAGAGAGAGACATACACAGAGAGGTAGAGAGAGAAAGAGCGACAGAAATTAAGAGAGAGAAGAGGGTGAAAGAAACCGAGAGGGAGAAAGAGAGCAGTGCAAATGTATTGCATTGAGGAAATGTCAGTATCAAAAACAGCTCATTAAGAAGCCACAAAGAGTGGCACCCTGACTGACACACACAGAGAGAGACAGAGAGAGAGAGAGAGAGAGAGAGAGAGAGAGAGAGAGAGCGGAAGAGAGAGATGCTGCCAGGGGATACATGTGCTATGGATTAGAACACATTTTATTAAGAAGGAAAAACAACTGTATAGGCCTCATTTGTTTTATCTCAATAAAGCCCACACTTCTACACTGGGTGTACAAAACATTAAGAACACCTGCTCTTTCCATGACATAGATTGACCAGGTGAAAGCTATGATCCCTTATTGATGTCACTTGAATAATCCACTTCAATCAGTGTAGATGAAGAGAGGAGATCGGTAAATGAAGGCTTTTTAAGCCTTGAGACAATTGAGACATGGATTGTGTATGTGTGCCATTCATAAGGTGAATGGGCAAAACAAAATATTTAAGTGCGGGGTATGGTAATAGGTGACAGGCGCACTGGTTTGTGTCAAGAACTGCAACGCTGCTGGGTTTTTCACGCTCAACAGTTTCCTGTGTGTATCAAGAATGGTCCACCACCCAAAGGGCATTCAGCCAGCTTGACACAACTGTGGGAAGCATTGGAGTCAACATGGGCCAGCATCCTTGTGGAACACTTTCTACACCTTGTAGAGTCCATTCCCCGACGAATTGAGGCTGTTCTGAGGGCATACAGAACCTTTTCTTCTCTAAACATACAGTACCCTTTCCTTTCGTAATGCCCTGTCTGCAGTTTCCAGCATGCCTTCCTCCATGGTTGTTTGATTAAATAATGTCCCTGACTTTTCCCAGAGAAAATTGTCTGTCTAATACGTAGAAATATAAACGCTTTTCATTTCAAGCATGTAGGCTGCATTTACACAGGCAGCACCGTTCTGATCTTTTGCCCAATGATTGGCAAAAGAGCTGATCTGATCGGTCAAAATAGCAATTAGTGGGGAAAAATCTGAATTGGGCTGCCTGTGACAATTAGGCTACCACATTGCATAATTATGTATACTTTTACAGCAGAGAGAGATATTTTATTTCATGAATAATTGTTCAACGGAGGTGATGAGGATGACTCATCACCAGGGCCAGTTGTTTTGGCCGTTTTTTCTTTGACTAGTAGTTCCAGCATTATCCACTAGGTTTGCTGCAGGTTGAAAATCCTATTGAACATTTTATTTAATTGACACAATCAGTCAATTAACCAATGTCTGCTTGTGCGTGAGTGTTTGGTGGGGGGATTGCCTAAGTCAGGGGAGGCGTAGCTTACCCATATTAATTGCATAAAGTCTATTATTCGTCAGGGAAAACTTTTTTCAAGCTGATCCTCTCCAACGGATGAAACCAACCATGGAAGTATGTTGTAGCTAACTCGGGGATAGCCCTGACCATGACTCAAACTCTGGTCCAGCGACTTTCAAGCCAACACCTTAACTGTTACACCAAGAGGTCTGAATCTTTTGTCCAATGCCTTAAAGAGATACTTCAGGATTTTGGCAATGAAGCCCTTTATCTACTTCCTCAGAGTCAGATGAACTCATGGATACCTTTTAAATGTCTCTGCATGCATTATGAAGGAAGTTAGAGGAAGTTCCGCGAGCCAATGCTAATTAGCGTTAATGCAATGACTGGAAGTCTATGGTATCAGCAGTTACCATAGACTTCCAGTCATTGCACTAATGCTAGCTAGCAATTGCGTTAATGCTAGTTAGTAACTTCCCTCAAATTGCAGTCAGAGACATGAAAATGGTATCCACGAGTTCATCTGACTCTGGGAAAGTAGATAAAGGGCTTCATTGCCAAAATCCTGAGGTATCCTTTTAACCGTTATGCCAAGAGGCCAAACTGTTGGCATAACAGTCACTGGACCTGGGTTTGAGTACAACGTACTTCCATGGTTGGTTTTATTGACTCTCCACCTAAACTGCCCCTAATTTACCTATTTTTAGCCACAACCTCCGAGTATGTTGCAGAGGATCAGCTTGAGCAAAGTGAGGTATAGAATCACTGATCTACAAAAAGTATTCCCTGCCAAACAATATGCTTGGTGCAATTAAGATTCGTAGAGCTTTGCATCCCCTGGCTCAGGCACAACCAGACATTGATTGATTGATTTCAGACAGCTTGTGAGCACCACTCCAGTGAAAATAACCTTTTTTATGATTTTTTTTCCTGCAGCAAACCTAGTGGATAATGCTGGAAGTCAAGGAAAAAAACAACCAAAACAACTGACGCTACTCATCACATACTGTAGGCTGTGTTTAAACAATGAACAGCTAAGGTTGGACAAGGGAGCTGCTATCCATGTGTTCAGGCTTTGGTTGGATCTAACACAATTAATTACATAATTGGACGAGTTAATAGGTGTAATTTGGTTTAATTATCCAAAATAACTATTAATTCAGAGTGTTATGAGCAAGGATGCCCTCAAACAGAGAAATAGTGAGCATTATTTTGGTCTTAGGCTGCATCCTAATTGGCACTCAATTCTCTATACAGTGCACTAATTTTGACCAGAATCCTAGTGCAATGTATAGGGAATAGTGTGCCATTTGGGATGCAGATTTTGGTCTGAGGGTAGAGATGAATCATGTTCAGGGGGACATCATAATAGTCGTAATAATATAGGAATGGTCTAGTCTCTGACTTTGACTAGGAGTGTAGAGGGCATTACATAGTAGTAGGCTACTACTACTACTACAACCGCACACACAACGCACACACACAAACACACACACACACACAGACCACACTCTGCAATGTTGTTCTTCTAACCTCTACCTTGATACTGGATACTCTCCAATCATCAATATTCACCCCAAAGAGGCAACACTTTCTGTGAGGAAAAACCAAAGTACAAGACTATTGCACCATAGTGAGACAGAAATGTCAACAGATGAGAGTTGAGTAGAGAAGAGCTAGAAAGTCTAACATGTAGATGTTTGGGGAAAGGCTCTCTCCCTCTCCCTGACACCAGCTTCTTGCAGTTTCCAAAGACACCACAGACAGCAAGCTTTGGGTTTTGCAAATGAAACCATTTTTATTATAATTAAATGAATAAACACAGTACAGTTCATAGAGGGGATTACATGAGACTCTGGCAGAGGGGAGATGACAAAAATGGGACTTACAGGCTATACAGGCAATCTGGCAACCTAAGTCATTTTTTCCCCACACAGAATATCACTACAAACGTGCTCAAATTTTTATCGTTTCAAATTCCACAGCAAACGGTAACCTATACTTCCCTCCCAGGTATAGGGGTTTAAAGCATAACTCAATTACTTTCCACTCAATTATTATGCATGCATAGCAGAGCTTCAATAATCATGCAATCAGTAAGCGCTTCGAAAAGCATGTAATACACAGTCAAGCTAAACACACATTCTCTATGGAGCAGCCAAATTAATTCAATCAGTGAGAAACCAGACTTAGTAGGAAGGTTTGGAAGTGACCATTGCTCAAAAGTAAAGGTATAAGGAGCGTTGTGTGATAAACACCTAGAACCTACAACAAGGGAGAGGGGGAGAGGCTTAGAACCCCCCAAAAATATGGAGAGGTGCGATGAGAAACACATAACCTAAAAATGGGAAAAAGGGAAGAAAGTCCAACAATATGGAGGAAGTGAGAAACAGGTAGAACCAAGAAAATAGGGAGGCACAGTGCTTTAATTAATTTGCAGGAGGGAGAGAAGAAGAACAGGAAGTGAGTGGGAGAGACAAAGGTGAGAAGAAAGCAAGTGAGAACATACCATGAGAAGACAAATTACTGCAGCTGGGCTGCAACATACCGTAGTAGGCTACTGGAGTGGTGCTCACAAAACAACACCCAGGTGGACAACTTGCACAACTTGTCCTCTCTCCGCTACACGGGAATTGAACATGTGAAATTTCCATGTAGAAGGTACGATATCGACAATTTCCTCCTTAGACAAGAATCCTTTTTGATACATTTCCTCAACACGCTGTCTCCAAGTGGTCTAAACGAGAAACTAAATTTAAAACCTTTTTTATAAAATGTGCTCTGCTCACAGGGGAACTTTTCAATTTTCCCTATATAATATTGTTTACAAAATGATTGACTCATTTGTCTCACGTTTTTAATCTATTGTGCTCCTATATCAATAGAAATTGATAAACAAACCAGAATGTGTATTCATGTCTACTAAGTAATATTTATTATGATGTTAATGTATTATATGTATTCAGTTGACCGGATGTACATGCCTCTAGAGGTTATTTAAGTACAGTAGGTGTGTTTCACAGTGGTGTGTGACAGAGGTGGGACCAAGTCACTATTATTTGAGTCACAAGCAAATCACAAGGTCCAAGTCTCAAGTCGAGTCCCAAGTAGAACATGTTAAGTCTCGAGTCAAGTCCAAGTCGTGCATTATAAGAGCTAGTCAAGTCAAGTCTCAAGTCAAGTAAAAAAAACTAACTACAGACTTGTTCAACTACCAATCTTTGTCTACTTATTGAGGCTATCAGTAAGCCATTTTCATTATTTTGTCTACAACACATTTTTATTATGTAGTAATACATTTTAACAACAAATTCCAAATGCAAGCTTCATATGTAAATGATCAATTTCAAGCAATTTTGATGTACCAAAAGACCAGTAGGCCTATGCTAGTAATTGGTGCCCCATTGCTGTTGAGCTTGCAAAGTAAATGTTTCATATTCTTGATCACCAAACCTAACTCAGAAAAAAAAACGTCCTCTCACTGTCAACAGCGTTTATTTTCAGCAAACTTAACATGTGTAAATATTTGAATGAACATAACAAGATTCAACAACTGAGACATAAACTGAACAAGTTCCACAGACATGTGACCAACAGAAATTTAATAATGTGTCCCTGAACAAAGAGGGGTCAAAATCAAATCAAAAGTAACAGTCAGTATCTGGTGTGGCCACCAGCTGCATTAAGTACTGCAGTGCATCTCCTCCTCATGGACTGCACAAGATTTGCCAGTTCTTGCTGTGAGATGTTAGCCCACTCTTCCACCAAGGCACCTGCAAGTTCCCGGACATTTCTGGGGGGAATGGCCCTAGCCCTCACCCTCCAATCAAACAGGTCCCAGACGTGCTCAGGGGGATTGAGATCCGGGCTCTTCATTGGCAGAACACTGACATTCCTGTCTTGCAGGAATTCAAGCACAGAACGAGCAGTATGGCTGGTGGCATTGTCATGCTGGAGGGTCATGTCAGGATGAGCCTGCAGGAAGGGTACCACATGAGGGAGGAGGATGTCTTCCCTGTAACGCACAGCGTTGAGATTGCCTGCAATGACCACAAGCTTAGTCCGATGATGCTGTGACACACCGGCCCAGACCATGACAGACCCTCCACCTCCAAATCGATCCTGCTCCAGAGTACAGGCCTCGGTGTAACGCTCATTCCTTTGACGATAAACGCGAATCTGACCATCACCCCTGGTGAGACAAAACCACGACTCGTCAGTGAAGAGCACTTTTTGTCAGTCCTGTCTGGTCCAGCGACGGTGGGTTTGTGCCCATAGGCGACGTTGTTGCCGGTGATGTCTGGTGAGGACCTGCCTTACAACAGGCCTACAAGCCCTCAGTCCAGCCTTTCTCAGCCTTTTGCAGACAGTCTGAGCACTGATGGAGGGATTGTGCGTTCGTGGTGTAACTCGGGCAGTTGTTTTTGCCATCCTGTACCTGTCCTGCAGGTGTGATGTTCGGATGTACCGATCCTGTGCAGGTGTTGTTACACGTGGTCTGCCACTGCGAGGACGATCAGCTGTCCGTCCTGTCTCCTTGTAGCGCGGTCTTAGGCCTCTCACAGTACGGACATTGCAATTTATTGCCCTGGCCACATCTACAGTCCTCATGCCTCCTTGTAGCATGCCAAAGGCACGTTCATGCAGATGAGCAGGGACCCTGGGCATCTTTCTTTTGGTGTTTTCAGAGTCAGTAGAAAGGCCTCTTTAGTGTCCTAAGTTTTCATAACTGTGACCTTCATTTTTTATTTTACCTTTATTTAACTAGGCAAGTCAGTTAAGAATAAATTCTTATTTTCAATGACGGCCTAGGAACAGTGCTTTGTTCAGGGGCAGAACGACAGATTTTTACCTTGTCAGCTCGGGGATTCGATCTTGCAACCTTTCAGTTACTAGTCCAACGCTCTAACCACTAGACTACCTGCAGCCCCATCTGAAAGCTGTTAGTGTCTTAATGACGTTCCACAGGTGCATGTTCATTAATTGTTTATGGTTCATTGAACAAGCATGGGAAATAGTGTTTAAACCCTTTACAATGAAGATCTGTGAGGTTATTTGGATTTTTACAAATTATCTTTGAAAGAACACTGTCCTGAAAAGGGGATGTTTCTTTTTTTGCTGAGTTTATTTACAGAAATAAAATGTGTTTTACACCTGCATTTTCAGCTGGAAGTCATTCATGTTAGCAGTCAATATTAACTAGGAATATCATGTCACATTGTCACTTCTCTGGAGTCCAGAGCAAGCAGTATCATATGGCGGGGGTTGCAGTATGGATGGAAAGCATGATTTGTCTGTAGCCTTTTTTTCTTCCTCACAAATATCCTAGTTAATTCGCCAGAATGTTTCATCTTCATCCCATGAGTATTGCAGGTAGTACGATGTTACAGCTATCTTTAGACATACGCAGTACCACCACTGAGTTATATAACTATAACACACCCAAACTAGGCCTATCTGAAATATGAAAATGGTCAATGAAATCACTAGGTTGCCTATTGTGGTAAAGATGCATCCATAGCGGATATGGATAATATTAACATAGGTAAACTACTGTTTTTGCCAGTCAAAGCGCTTTCTGGTCATTAATCTCGATACGTGCGACTGCCTTTGGGCGCCAGTGGTGATTACGCGTCTCTGGTCAACAATCGTTTTGGTTCTGAAGCATCGATTGATGATGTCTTTAAAACATTTGGTGCATTTCCGTAGGCCTATGTTGGTGACCTGATCAAAGAAGCAAAGGTATACATATAAAATAGAAATGGTAGGCTATATGTAACCTATTAAAATATATATTCCGTTTCATGCTTGCAACACCCCAAAAACTCACCCGACCTATGTTGATTGGTCCAATCATAAGACCGAGTGTGCGTTTCACTAGCGTTTTTTTTGCCAGCGCGATACTGTCTATAATGTCTCTGGATGGGTGTACTCCACTGAGACTGTGCCACAAAATGATTGACAAAACATTACAAAACCTGGCCAGATAAGTTCAAGTCATCAGTCTCAAATCAAAGTCAAGTCCCTAGTTTTGAGGCTCCAAGTCCAAGTCAAATGTGTGACTCGAGTCAGACTCAAATTCAAGTCATGTGACTCCAGTGGTTTGACCTGATGATTAAATCACCATGGGAACATACCAGAGTTGTGGACATTCCTTTTTTTTAGACCTGCTTCTGTTCTGCACCTGTTAAATTGGATGTGCACATTTTTTTTGTTTTCATATTCTGACTTAAAAATTCGTATTCTCACTTAAAAAAGAAAAAAAAAAAATATATATATATATATATATACGGATAGAGAAGAGGAGAGAACAATTTTAACAAGAGTAAGAGGAGAGGAGTGATGTTAGATGTCTACGTGAGAAAGATACAGGGGCGCAACTTTTACTGGGGATGGGGACATGTCCCCCCCACATTCTGAAATTGCTTTACCATTGAAATGTGATACAAAACTAGGCAAGGGTGTGCTTTAGGACCATGTGGAGGCTTTGGAGTGTTTATCAGACTGGATAAAAAAATACAAAAAAAGTTATCCCCCCTCTTCTAAAACCAAAGTTGTGCACTGGTAAGATATGAGAAGTTTTACAAATCTGTGCTGTTTAACTTGATGGGAGGGCACTCTCAATAAAACATATCACCAGATATTTTTTGGGGTGTGGTTAGTTTATACCAGTTTGTCTCCAACAGCCAGGTAGAAAAATGAGGGTCCCGGTCCTCATATTGGGGAAGAGTAGAGTGAAAGTTTAGTGATGAAAATATTTTTGGGACTGTTAGAATGGTAAATCAAAATATAGGGGAAAATCCCCGTTTGTGAAATGGCGCGAACAACTCACTGGGTGAATTCCGAAGTTATCTATGACGATTACACAGTAGGCTTACACACGTCTCCCATTATCTGCAATCAATTATACAAATACCACTACTGCTCTCTGCTGGTGATGTGTGGCTATCGCATAACATAGTCGGTCTGTATCAGGATGAAATGTAACTCCTAAATAAATACAAATATGTATTAACTTATTCTTACTCGGGCAGAGAAAATACATGTTTTCTTTGTTTGACATGAACCAGCATGAACCCAGAAATATTTGATTATGAAATACCAAGAATAAAGATGGTTTGCCATTGGCTGAATTCCCTTGTAGCCACTCCCACATGACCTTTTACCTTCTGAGAATTTCCCGCGAACAGTGCACGAGCACCGACGCCTGCAGACGACACAGAGTTAGCAGATTCTAAACATTTGAGGAACTAAATCACTTCATTATACATTTTTCCATAAACAGCCTTTATGGCGAAGCAAAGCAGCATTTTCAATTTTTTCAATAAGTCTCCGCCACCGGTTCCGAAGGCGAAACCGAGTCCCTCGCCTGCAGAAGCCGACTTGCCTTCCTCAGTTCGAAAAAAGAACAGCTCTCCAAAAGAAGAAGCTAAACATGCATCTCAAACTCCCACCACCAAAAAGACTCCTGCAAAATCCCTTAATGCAAAAGCGAGCAAAGGCGGATTCGGCAAACTCTTTGGGAATAAGACACTAACAGTAAAGGAGAGGTAAGGCAGATGGCTAAAATTAGTTAGCTTGCACAACAACAACGAGTTGTTTTGTTGTGGCTAGTGGTTTTAGCGGTAGCTAGCTACAGTAGCTAATTATAACTCGTGCAGAAATGCTATTTGATTTGTGAAATAGCTAACTCTCTCGTCTACACAGGACAGACGCTATGTAATGCAATACGATTTAGACAGATTAGTGGCTGGATAAAACTGGCTAACCAGTCAGCTGATCAGTTAACTAGTAATGTTATTTGTGTCTCAACCCTTCAACACACTTCCATGTGCATCCGTTGTCTGACAGTGTTGCTGTTGATCAAGCATGTCAATGTGCACAGTAACACGTATGCGTCCTCATTTGGCGGGAGAACGTGTCATGTAATTAAACACTTGCGTGACTGGCCTGATGCGGGCGGACGTAGACCCAGGGGGACCAATTATATTCAAAGGGGCAAGGCATCATACTCTATCTTCACGTCTATGTAAAATGAGGTTTATGTCTCGATCACTGTCATTGCATTTTGGCACACAAGAAGTACCAATGATTGTTTTTATAATAAAACCAAGATAGACCACAGCCTGTCGTTTCCAATGGGAACAAATTAGTCATAGTGGGCAGAACAAACAAGGAAGTGGGCAGAGCCAAGCACGAGCTAGCGAGAGCCTATTGATACGTTCTAGCATGCATCTGCATATTTCCGTTAGGCAAGGCCTACTCTATGAAGTACCGTGTGAAATAACTGAATTCGCATTTGCACTCCTCCTAAGCATCGCGATTTTTTTACAACTTTGGCAAGGGGTAAAATCTACAAAATGTAGTCCACTCTGTTCATAACAGATTTTAGTTTTGGGAACAGAACTGTATTGCGATCCAATGTTTCATCGATGAGAATGTCAGCCAAAATCCATCTTCTCCCACTGCCAGCCACTGGGCTTCCAATTCAATTTACTTTATTGACATGACAAGTTCATTAATACTTACATTGTCAAAGTATACATATATAAAACAAATAATTATATGTGTGTGTGTGTGTGTGTGTGTGTGTGTGTGTGTGTGTGGTGGGACCAACAGGAATAATAATAGTAGTAGTAGTGGACATGGGATTACCATTAACAACAACAATATTAATGAGAACAACAATACATTAAAGCAATGGTAGTAGACCAGTGTCAACATGACTGAGAAAACAAATGACAAAACAAGATGGGAAATATTATCCACATTACATTACACTTTTCACTGGCTGTCCCTCAGGTTGTGGCAGGAGGACACACATTTGGCTGCCAAATTTTGGCTTTTCACCCAATAAATATTAGATTTTTTCTTCATCTATTATAGTTTCAAATTCTTTGTTTTGAATTATAATTTTGGGAAAGAAATATTCTCTTAGGTCTGAGTATTTGTCACAGTGTAATAGGAAATGCAGCTCTGTCTCTACCTCTCCCCTGGAGCAGAGTGAGCACAGCCTGTCCTCTCTGGGCAGCCAGGTGTGTCTGTGACGACCGGTCTCTATAGCCAGACTGTGCTCACTGAGTCTGTACCTAGTCAGTGTTTTCCTCAGCTTTCTATCGGTCACAGTGGTCAGATAGTCTGCCACCATGTACTGTCTGTTTAGAGCCAAATAGC
Organism: Hucho hucho; assembly: GCA_003317085.1. Lineage (NCBI taxonomy): Eukaryota > Metazoa > Chordata > Actinopteri > Salmoniformes > Salmonidae > Hucho > Hucho hucho. The sequence goes on along the minus strand of QNTS01001070.1, from coordinate 265,311 downwards.
ATTGAAGTTTACTTAGATTTTTTGTGGTGTCTTTCCAATAGGTGATATATTTTTCTTTTTGTTTTGTGATGATTTGGTTGGGCCAGATTTTCTGAGTGCTGTCCTGAGGCTCTATCGGGTTGGTTTGGTAGTAAGTGGAAACGCCAAGCAGATGCCTCACATTTATACATCTAGTGAAACATCTGGCTCATTGGTATCTGGCTCATTGTTCTATCTGTGGAAGTACATTCATTTCCAATGGAACGCTGCGTTTGCCCTGCAGCATTGCGTTGGATTTATCAAATGTATTTGTCAAACTGTATGCGTAGATGGCTTGACAGAAATGGTAGCAGAAGGTGATTGTTGAACTTTTGTTGCACACATCCAGATGATGCTGCGTACCATTTTGCGCAATGATTCAATATAAATCCCCGATCACACTTGTAGGCGAGTATTAGACACGATGTGCAGAAACAAATCATCGTGTCTAATGGTCAACCCGTGGCAAACTGCGCCTGTGCAGGCAAGCAAATCAAAGGCGCTCCTTTGACTAAAATTTAAACATGTCAGTTTCACTTTCACACAGTTGGAGTAATATGTTCAACTACTTCAGACATTTTGCTCAAATCTAGGTTGTGCCTTTTTTAGATTTTGAGAAAATGAACAAGGAAGGAAGATTTATTTATTTTTTCTCTCATTGACTTCTCAAACTCCAAAACCCGGCCTGGTCTGCTTTGCAAGCATTCCCGTAAGTCTCATGATCTTGCGCCTCTGGGATTAGAAACTCTGATACAGCTAATTCAACCCTATTTAACCTAGCTTCCTTTTCAGCTGAAAACCGGATGTGGAAACTCCGCTCAGGTGTTTTATTTTACACCTGCTACCTTAGATTAATGTAAAACAAATGAATGAGGGAACTATGGATGCGTCCCAATCTACCTTTCCTCTTGAAGTGTGTACTCGTTCACTGCTCCCCACATGTTAAAATAATTGGATTGGAGTAGGCATTGACTAGAGTAGACAAGGGAGTTGCTATACCAGTGATTTCCTTTCAAATCCATAAAGGGAAGTTCAACAAGTAGACAGGAGAGATTATTACTAGGTAACCTGTTGTCTGATATTTTAATTCTCCATCTTATTTTCTTCCAGTCCAGTACCATGTCCATTCAGTGCCGGAGACTTGGTGTGGGCCAAGCTAGAGGGACACCCCTGGTGGCCATGTATGGTAGTGCCCCAGCCTGTCGGCGGGCAGCAGATGAGGGGCAGGGGTAAAAGCCAGCGCCTGCATGTCCACTTCTTCGACGAGCCACCGACCAGGGGCTGGGTCAGCACCAAATATATCCGCAAGTATCAAGGTGAGAAAGCTATGATTTACCTGTCTAAAACTCCCTGCCTTTACTATCTACAGGGTGCTGCATCACTCACCTTGCCTGTGCAGGTGGACATCTATGGTCTATCTATTCTTGGTTGGCCTGGCCCCAGATCTGTTTGTTTTGTCTTTCCAACTCCTATGTTTGTTGTCATGAAAGACAATGACCGTAGGAGTTTGCAAGACGGCACAAGAAAATCTGATATCAGGCTAATTCTATGCTATGGCTAGTGATGTAAGATGCCAGTTAAGAGGTAAGCTATATTACTACAGCAGTAGCATCTCCAAAAAAATTGTTTTATTGATTCTAAAGCAATGTTGTAGGCACCGAGCAAATTTAAGTCTGCTGAGCGCAAACTTGAACCGTGTGAAAATTCAGTGCAACTTTCAGCGTGCGTTTACTGTGAACTCTGAGGCTGTACCTGCTTTAGGTTACAGTATTAACAGTGGCCATGTAGGCTACTGTGGCTATTTGATCATAATGTAGGCCTACCAGAGTGGCCTACCATCAAAAACAATGGAGAAAATGCATCCCATTACATTTTAACATGGAAATAGCTGTTCTATCATTCAGCCTACAGTAGCAGCCAATGTGTGGTGTTCAATGTAGGGCTGCATCCCATTAGACTTAAAAAAATAAAATGTGCAGGGCTTGACATTTTGGGGCGGCAGGTAGCCTAGTGGTTAGAGCGTTGGGCCAGTAACCAAAAGGTTGCTAGATCGAATCCCCGAGCTGACAAGGTAAAAATCTGTTGTTCTGCCCCTGAAAAAGGCAGTTAACTACTTAGCGAGAAGCGGCGCCCGCCGCTCCCGACACTACCCTGTGAAATGTAAGGCGCCAAATTCAAAATCCAAAAGTTGAATTATTAAACATTCATCAATATACAAGTGTTGCATAGTCATCAAAAGCTCTGATTCTTGGCAATATCACAGCGTTGTCAGATTTCAAAAAGGCTTTACGGCGAAAGCACAACGTGATTGTTTGAGGATAGCACCTCTCCTATTTTCCACATTAGCATAAATTCATATCCAGCGCGGGTCACACAAAACCCATATAAGAGCTAAAATAAATCCCTTACCTTTCGAAGAACTTCTGCTGAGGGCTTCCCAAGTGTCCAACGAAGACATCCAATGGTTCTTTTGTTAGAAAAAGTCATTTTATTATATCCATAAATCTCCGTTTGGTTGGCGCGTTATCAGAAATTGAACCGTGAAGAGAAGACGTTCAAATTATACCTATACACTTTCTCCAAACAAATCAAACATTTTTTATGTATCGTTTTATGTATATTTACTGTAATATTTCAACCGGACGATAACGTGAACGATAGGAAAGGAAAATAAAGTGGGGCACGCTCACAATCTCGCGCCCGTGAAACGTTGACAAATGTGGTCCCCTGACTGTTTCCTCTTCCTATCTGTTCTGCTTAGTGCTAGAGCCTCCAGACACTGTATAAAGACTGTTGACATCTAGTGGAAGCCATAGGTACTGCAGTCTCACTCCTAGTTAACATAGAAATCAATAGGCAGCCTGGAGAAGGTCATGTACAAAAAAAAACTGCAAATCCGGATGAATTTTCCTCGGGTTTCGCCTGCTATATCAGTTCTGTTATACTCACATACATTATTTTAACACTTTTAGAAACTTCAGAGTGTATCCAATAGTACTAATTATGTGCATATCCTATTTTCTGGGCCTGAGTGGCAGGCATTTTACTTTGGGCACGCCAGACTCTCCAAAACCGTCACCTCTGCTGCCGCTCCCTAAGAAGTTAACCCGTTGTTCCTAGGCCATCATTGTAAATAAGAATTTGTTCTTAACTGACTTGCCTAGTTAAGTAAAAAAAAATGTACCTGTTTATCCACTTGTCCTTCAGACAAAGAAGTGACTGAAAATGTTGTCATGTTTGATGCAAGAAACCACTTTACAAAATAAAATGCATTATTATTCCCATACCATTATTACAGAAAATCAGAAAAAGTTATGCTACCCTCGGTAGCAACACTGCCCCTTTAAGACAAAAAAAAGCTATCTAGAAATGTACATGTTTTGTGCTCTTGTAGGAAGCAATCACTCCCCTATTGTTGACTACAAATTATCTGTAACTGGGCAAATCACTCACTAACTAGCACAGGATATGACCAAAATGTGCACACGTGGCTACATGCAGCTTTTGCTTTGATCTCAAAACAAGCACATCTACTCACAACCGTTCATGCTGTAAACACAGTCCAGTTTAAAGTAAGTGGCACATATCCGTATGTGGCAATGGTCTATTTGCGTATAGGCCTACTGCAGCTCTGATTGTTTATGCCGCACAAGTCTGTGTAGCGTGCAGGATGAGTAGTGCATGTCAATGCAATAGAATCCTACTCTGTGTTCTGTCTATAACAAAATCTCTTGCATAGTTTGTTTTGGTATGTTGCATTGAAAGTCACTAATATTGCGTTGATTCGATCACAATTGCCACAGTAAATGGAAACGTTGATAGTGTTCACAGGGAAAACTCTAGAACAGTGGCCACCAACCTTTTTATGAGTAAAGATCACTTTGAGTCAAAATGCAAGCTGAGATCTACCGCAATTTTTTTTTAACATGACTTTAAAAAACGTAAGCCTATGCAACGTTAACCAATTCACTTCTTAGTGCTAGGGGGCAGTATTTTGAAGTTTGGATGAAAAACGTGCCCAAAGTAAACTGCCTGTTACTCAGGCCCAGAAGCTAGGATATGCATATAATTAGTAGCTTTGGATAGAAAACACTCTGAAGTTTCTAAAACTGTTAAAAAAAATGTCTGTGGGTATAACAGAACTGATATGGCAGGAAATAACCTGAGCAAAATCCATCCGGGATGTCTGAATCAGTCATGTCACACTGTTTTCAATTGGCATGTTTTATATTTTAGCTCCCAGATTGCAGTTCCTATGGCTTCCACTAGATGTCAACGGTCTTTAGAAAAAGGTTGGAACGTTCAATCATGAAAATCAAGGGAGTAAGACCACTAGTTTCTGGGTTCACGTCACTGTACTGTTTTGGGTTCTGCGCGTAACAGGGAATGCGCGCTCAGTTCTTTTTCTCTTCTATTCAGCAGGTTATATTCCGTCTGAAATATTATAGTGTATATTCATTTTAGGGTATCTGAGTATTGATTACAAATGCTGTGTGACTTTTTTCTGCGAACTTTATGGGTACTTTTGGGATATCGTTTGTCTGCATGGATGAAAGCCTTTGGGCAGGTGGATTACTGAACAAAACGCGCCAACCAAACGGAGCTATATGAATATAAAGAGGAACTTTATCGAACAAAAGGACCTTTTATTGTGTAACCTGGATGCTTTGATATGCCATCAGAGGAAGATCATCAAAGGTAAGCGATTTATTTTATGCTATTTTTGAGTTTTGTGACACCTCTGCTGGTTATGTTATTATGCTAATTGAGTTTGAGTGGGGGGGCTGTCCTCAGACAATCAAATGTTCTGCTTTCGCCGTAAAGCATTTTTTAAATCTGACAATGCTGTTAGAGTAACAAGAGTCTAAGCTTTTGAAGGGTGTGCAGCATTGGTATTTTCATGAATGTTTGAAATGAGTATTTTTGTAATTTGAATTTGGCACTCTGCATTTCACCGGATGTTGTCAAAATCGATCCCGTTCACGGGATTGGATCCGTAACAGGTTAACAGTCCCTCCAGGATTCTGCGATCGCATAATTTAATGCAAAATCAACCAATCAGCGCATATTATGCGAGAGCTCGCAATTTTGACATATCCCTGCACTTTTAGCACATAAAAGGGTCCAATCAAAAGCGGGTTTGTAATTTTGACTAATTACTGCACTGTTACCGTGGAAAATCTTCCAATCCAACCACACTTCAAAGTTTTTTCCCCTTGACCTGTCAGCGTATTCACGTGCGAAGATGATTGGTGATTGTTGATGGCTGACGGGCAGTACAAGTACATCTCATTTGCCAACAAAAATAACAGCTAACGACTGTGCGAAACAATTTCCAAATGTTTTTGGAAACTAGAGAAAATCGACAATCACTTCGAATCAGCAAAGCATATGAGAATGTCAGAACAGTTCCCACCAGCGGCAGATCACCATGACTGAAGTGGTAGCAGGGAAGACTGTGGCAAGCGCTGAAAGAATCAAGGTGAGTGGCGTTTTACTCAAACTTTTACTCCGCTAACCTTGGCTTTAGTAGGGTGGTCGGCACTCTGCTCTCCCCAGTCTGTCTATGGAGAGCGCTGCTCAAAGCACTGAGTGCAATTTGTCACCTATTATGTTTTTAAACTCTGTAAAACTTAATACAGATCACAAAAGCACAATCTTTCTGGATTTTTTAGAAATGGTAATACTGTTTTAAAAGTATATATCAACCACAATACTCTATTTTTACGTGTTCTGTTATCTCCCTTACAACCGTTTAGAAAGAAATATTGATCCTTAAATTGAAAGCGATTGATCAGCTTTAAATATTTTTTTTTGAGAGAGAGTGTGAGTAGGAATGGGAGGTCCATCTTGTGTTGATAGCAAGCCCTAAGCCTGATGGAGAGGTGAATGTGTGAGTGGATTATGATAGAGCTGTTTGCTCAGGAGAATAAACAAAATCAAAACAGCTAAAGTGCTCAAATTGTTTTTGTAGGATGTATTCTGCTTAAAATCGTCCTAAAACTGAGCACATGTGACTTTTTATAGCTTTATATGAAATTAACGTGAAAAGAAAAATCGCAAAATGTATCGCAGAATTTCAAAAAATCTGCCACAAAATCTGGCATTTTTGGCTGCAGAAATCACAAGAAAACGCAATCCTGGAGGGACTGAATTAAAAACAGTATCGTAGCAATGAGGTTTCTGCAGTAAGCTATAGGCCCAATATATATTTATCAAGGCATATTGGCTTTGCTTGAATTGCCCTATCAATGCATTGTTGTTCAGGCCATAAAAAAAAAAAGAATATTTCAAAATTTGAGGTAAGCTATATGATCACACCTGTAACAAAGTTGTTGTATTACTTGAGGCACAGCTGAGTGAGCATGCATTTTAAAAAATGTGATGGTGCCTGCATCTGATGATCAGTCTGCTGACCAAAAAGGGACACTGTCTTCCAGCTGATGGCAACTCGAGTCGCACCGCATTATTTCTGCCTCGTGCACAAGTTCGTATTTTTACTTCTGTGAACAGAGATTCCTCGACCCAAGCCGCTAATAATAACAACGCAAGTCTATAGATACACTGTCCTACTCATTCATTACTGCTGCAATGCTTGTTGTAGCGCTGAGTGGAAATAGGAAGAATGCGCATTTTACGCCTCATAAGTGATGAATACAAGGTGTTGACAGTACTGAGTAAGAGTCAGATCTCAAACACAAACTCACTCATAAAAACAGCATCCCTTTGCTGAATTTGTTGACATTTTCTCTTTAGTCATGGTTTTAAATGTTTTGAAATCTCAGTATCAACTTTGCTGTAGATTACTATTGCCTGCTACGTTACTGCAGACACGGTAATCTGAGCCATCCGATTGGCCAGCGTTAGGCCTGTAGTACACTTCATTTGCTCTCTGGGCCTGCCGGGAAGGCAGTTTGTACCTTCAGACACATGAAAAGTTTCTAAATGGCAACAGTTCAGGAAAGCTGAATCGGGTGCATTTACCGCCAACAGCCCCCCCCCCCCCCCCCCCGAAAAAAAGAAAGGAACACACCTTTATCTTTTTTTTTACAGAAATGTTTGGTGATCCACTATTAATGCCTTGGTGACCACTGCTCTAGAAAGTTGAGTGAAGTTCAATCACGTGCTAATATTTCTGCGCGACAGTCCTGGGGAGCTGCTCGGCAGTCTTGGGGCTACTTAGACGGAACATTGTTTTAGAGCCATATACACTTTGGAGTGTACTAAAAATAATGTCACTTCTCACTTGTACTCCATCCCAGGCTCGGACAGCAGTGATGCTAAGACAGGAGGGGTGTTCTTCAGTGGTAAGCCTGTGATCCGCAGGGCAATGGAGCTGGCTGATGCTGCTATGCCAGACAGCCCAGAGACCAGACTGAAGATGCCTGTCTGTATGGACCCATCTGATGCTGAGGAAGACGAGGAGGAGGATATGGAGGTGAGAGAACCTTTCCGTTTGTATGTACTGCTGCTAACATTGCATTTCCCTTTGATACTTTATTAATCCACAATCTATTTGTCTATCAAAACTCACGGATCGGATCACGGTTTTGAGTCACGGATTCGATCATTTTTCAGAAAAAAAGGGGGAGACAAATAACTTTGCTTTCTATTTATTACTTGAAGAACACTTAAAGCAAGGAACTTTTCAATGTTTAAATAAAATCTTAAAATAAAATATTCAATACTCAATTGTTAAATTAAAGTGCAATATGAGGCATGATAACTTCTTCCTTTGAACAATAGTGAATGAAAAAATAGCCTGTGTCAACATTTAAAGAAAGGAAGCAAAGCAGACCTTTTTATAACTTCAAATTCTTAAAAAAAAGATGAGGATGTCTACATTGTGTGGGGAGAGGGTAGACCTCTATGCAGTCACTATGTCCCCTGCCGTGGAGAACACCCTCTCGCTAGGAACTGAAGTGCCAGGTAGCATCTTGCCACCATGGCAATGTGAGGGTATTTACACTCATTGCTTTTCCACCATGTCAGTGGATCACCATCCACTGGAATACCGCTTGTTGCCTTGTAGGATGTCACCTCCTCTTTGATGGTGTTGGCAAATGTCTTGCTTGTGTCCTTGCTCGCAAAGGTCTCCCCCGAAAAGCTCAACTTATATTGCGGAGGAGATGCCTGTGGCTTGACCCTGCAGAAAAAAGGACTATCTATTAAACTATTTTTCACATTTCATAGAACTATAATTGTGGCAATAACATGTAATAAATTCCATTATTATTCCAACTCAAAAATTGATGATTCTAATAGCATAGACTAAGATTTATTTTTGTACCTCTTCAGTGGCCACAATCTCAGTGGTGAGATCACTGTATGTCCTCTGGTGTAGGGCATGGTCTAGGTGAGACAGGTTGAGAGATTCAAGTTCCTTGGCATTCACATTAACAACAAACTAACATGGTCCAAGCACACCAAGACAGTCGTGAAGAGGGCACGACAAAACCTATTCCCCCTCAGAAGACTGAAAAGATTTGGCATGGGTCCTCAGATCCTCAAAAGGTTCTACAGCTGCACTATCGAGAGCATCCTGACGGGTTGCATCACTGCCTGGTATGGCAACTGCTTGGCCTCCGACCGCAAGGCACTACAGAGGATGGTGCGTACGGCCCAGTACATCACCGGGGCCAAGCTTCCTGCCATCCAGGACCTCTATACCAGGCGGTGTCAGAGGAAGGTCCTAAAAATTGTCAGACTCCAGCCACCCTAGTCATAGGCTGTTCTCTCTGCTACCGCACGGCAAGTGGTACCGGATCGCTAAGTCTTGGTCCAAGAGGCTTCTAAACAGCCTCTACCCCCAAGCTATAAGACTCCTGAACAGCTAATCAAATGGCTACCCATACTATTTGCCCCCCACGCTGCTACTACTCTCTGTTATTATCTATGCATAGCTCAATTACTCAATTACCTCGACATCGGTGCCCCTGCACATTGACACATTGACTCTTGTACCGGTACCCCCTGTATATAGCCCCGCTATTGTTATTTACTCCTGCTCTTTCATTTATTTTTATTTTTTATCTTTCTTTTTTTTAGGTATTTTCTTAACTGCATCGTTGGTTAAGGGCTTGTAAGTAAGCATTTCACTGTAAGGTCTATGAAGGTAGTCCTGTACATTAGGGGGGTATCTGGGGTTCAGGTCCTCTAATGGCAGCCTTGACGTCTCTAGTGATGGTGCTGTCTCCCTCACTTGGGGCCATGGATTGTAGAATCCTTGTTTTCAGAGGTAGGATCATGGACACAGACGGTGCAGTTTCAGTGCTCAATAGGGTTGTAACCGGTTTGAGCACCTGGTGGACCTCCTCTGCCACTTTCACGTCGTCATCAGACAAGGTGACGATGTCTTTATTATGTCTGTCAGTGCAGAGTATCCAGCTGCCTGCTGCTCAAGATGGAACTCCACATATGACATGTTGGAGCTCTATCTTGTTGTGACATCGTGTATGAGCTTGTGGGTCGGTAGCTGTAGCATTTCTTGCTTGGTCTTAAGCACATGAGCGGCTGTTGTGCTTAGGTGGAAAAAGGAAACCACCTTCCTGATCCTCCCAAGGAGGCCTTGGTTCTTGGCATTTTCTGTGGCAGTTGGGATATTGCTATTGGGGCTCTCTAGCTTCCACTCTGCTACAGCTCCTAGCAGTACCTGCGCCAGATATATGCGTGTGACTCTCATAGAGGGGGCGTGTCTGCAGCACCGGGGTTCGCATCTCCCACTCCTCTGGTGTAGTGAGCAGTCACAGTCACGTAGCTTTCCGTTGCCCTGAAGGTCCACCCATCTGGGGTGAGGGCAACATATTTTTCACCATATTTTTTTATCCCTTTGTTTTCCACAACAGAGTATGGCCTCATGTCTGTAGCGATAAACATACCAATAGATTTGGTGATGGCTTCATCCCGGTCTGATTCTGCAGCAAAGGGCTGCTTAAATGCAGCGGTGAGAAGTTGTCTCTTGGCTGCGTTGGCTCCCGTCACTGACACACCAGGCTGATGATGCTTTAAATGTGTGGCCATGCTCAATATATTTCTATGATAATACCGCTTTCTTGTGGCACAATGCCTACACACCGTAATGGTGTTGTCCACCACCCTTCTTCCGTCATCATATTTGACAGGGAAGACAATTCTCCCATACATTAGACTTAAATGAAAGAATTTCCAGTTCTTCAGCTCCTCCGCTAGCCATGGCTGTCACTGCTCTTTTTTTCTCAGGTTTTTGCAACGCGAGCATCCAGGATTGATTGAGATTCAACATGCCCAGTTCACGTGAACAGTAAACACAAATGAATTAAAAAAAGAAAATATTAAATCAGGCTTCAGAGTAAAACACAGCATGCATCTGTCTTGTCTTTATCTTTTCACTGCAACTCTGCATCGAGATTTAGGTAAGTATTACTTTAAGGCACTGCATCTCAGTGCTTGAGGCGTCACTACAGACACCCTGGTTCAAATCCAGGCTGTATCACAACCGGCCGTGATAGGGTGGCGCACAATTGACCCAGTGTCATCCGTTATTTTATATTCAACACATTTGCACACAAGACAAAGAGTGTGTGTATGTATGTATGTATATGTGTGTATGTATGTGTGTGTATATATATATATATATATATATATATATGAGATTCAATAATGATAAATATTGTGTGGTAAGTTCAATGTTGAAAATAACTTGATACTGGCTTACATTTGCATTGAAAAATGTGTCTAGATAGTAGTGGTGTAACGGACCGTAGTTGATCCGTACAGATCGCCCCCCCACGGTTCGGCACGCGTGTGAACCGTGGATCAAAAGTTTAACCATCATAGTGTGAAATACAGTTTTCCTGCCGCTGTTACTTTTTAACTTCTTAGGGAGCAGCTCCTGAGGTGACGTTTTTTTAGAGCCTGGCGTGCCCAAAGTAAAATGCCTCCCATTCAGGCCCAGAAAATAGGATATGCACATATTTAGTACCATTGGATAGGAAACACTGAAGTTTCTAAAAGTGTTAACATTTTGTCTGTGAGTATAACAGAACGGATATGGCAGGCAAAAACCCGAGGAATTTCTTTCCTGAAAAAAGTGATTTTGACACATTGCCTCATTTGGAACCCCTCCCTTATGAAAATGCCCATATAAGGGCATATGAATGCAGTACCTATTGCTTCCTCTGGATGTCAACAGTCTCGAAAGTGTTTTGATTCTGTTTAGATGCTTTAAATGTCAGAAGAAGAGGAATTAGGAAGTGGCCTCACAGATGTCAACAAGGGGAGAACGCGCGTTCCCGGCTGGCGAGCTCTGTGGTTTTTTCCTTTCTTATCGCCCTGTTTATATTCCGGTTGAAATATTATACTATATATACATAAGTGTTCCTAAGGATACATTATCAATTATGTTTGATTGTTCTTGGACAAGTTTATAGGTATAAGTTGAACGAGTTCTCTTCACGTTTCAATGGACGAGTCGACGCTGTATTTTCTCATAACGCGCCAACCAAACAGATTTATGGATATAATACATTACTTTTTCTAACAAAAGAACCATGGATTATCTTCGTTTGACACTTGGGAAGCCCTCAGCAGAAGTTCTTCAAAAAGGTAATTGATTTGTTTTCGCTGTGAAATGTGTTGTGTGAACCGTGATGGCTTATGAATTTATGGTAATGGGAAAAATATGTGAGGTGCTATCCTCAAACAATCAAATGTGGTGCTTTCGCCGTAAAGCCTTTTTGAAATCTGACAACGCTGTGATATTTCCAAGAAGCAGAGCTTTTGATGACTATGCAACACTTGTATATTGATGAATGTTTAATAATTCAACTTTTGGATTTTGAATTTGGCGCCTTGCATTTCACCGGGTAGTGTCGGGAGTGGGGCGCTAGCGCACCACCGCTCCTTAACCTCTTACAGCTAGGGTCCCATTTTCCGAATTTTCGCCTGTCTGATGTGCCCAAAGTTAAATGCCCACCACTCAGGGCCAGAAACTAGGATATTCACATAATTAGTACTATTGGATAGGAAACACTCTGAAGTGTCTAAAACCATTAAGATATAGTCTGTGGGTATACCAGAACAGATATAGCAGGCAAAAACCTGAGAAATTTCTGTCCGGAATTCCTTTTTCTGTTTCCTTCCTCTCACTTTGTAAGCCTGGTAATATAAATCAATGGGGAATAGGACACAGGTTGCAGTACCTATGGCTTCCACTGGATGTCAACAGTCTCTGGAAAGTGTCTGGAGGAAAAAGCCCCGAGGGGATCCTAATAGAAGAATTACTACTACAGGAAGGGAAAAAGGTAAACGAACGTGCACGTTCACGAGAACGTGAGCGCGCCCAGCTTTCTTTTCCTTTTATAACGTTTCAGTTACNAGGTAAGCGATTTATATTAGCTGTGATATGGACATTTTGAGAACCGAGCTGGATATGAATGTATGCTAATGTGGAAAATATGTGAGGTACTAGCCTCAAACAATCAAATGTGGTGCTTTCGCCGTAAAGCCTTTTTGAAATCTGACAACGCAGTGATATTGCCAAGAAGCAGAGCTTTTGATGGGTATGCAACACTTGTATATCGAAGAATATTAAATATTACGAATTTTTATTTTGAATTTGCCGCGCTGTGTTTGCTCTGAAAACGATCCCGCTAAAGGGATCCGTGCGGTAAGAGGTTAAGAAGTTAACTACTTAGCACCTCCCATTATTTATTCCATTAGCATAAATTCATAAACCATCGCGGTTCACACAAAACACATTTCACAGCGAAAACAAATCCCTTACCTTTTGAAGAACTTCTGCTGAGGGCTTCCCAAGTGTCCAACGAAGACATCCAATGGTTCTTTTGTTAGAAAAAGTCATTTTATTATATCCATAAATCTCCGTTTGGTTGGCGCATTATGTTCATAAAATACAGCGTCCACTCACCCATTGAACCGTGAAGACAACGCGTTCAACCTATACACTTGTCCAAGAACAATCAAACATAATTGATAATGTATCCTTAGGAACACTGTATATTTACTATAATATTTCAACCGGATTATAAACTGGACAATAGGAAAGGAAAAAAACAGCGCGCGCGCGAGCCCGTGAACGCGCTTCCTCTTCTGTTTACATCCGATGACTAGTTCGAAATTCTTCTTCTATTACCATCCAGAGCAACTAAACATCATCAAACACTGTCTAAAGACTGTTGACATCCAGTGGAAGCAATAGGTACTGCAATCTTACTCCCATATATGTCTGTTTTCAATAGGGAGGGGTTCAAAATGAGGCAATGTGTCAAAAACACTTTTTCCATGACAGAAATTCCTCGGGTTTTCGCCTGCTATATCAGTTCTGTTATACTCACAGACAATATTTTAACACTCTTAGAAGCTTCAGTGTTTCCTATCCAATAGTACTAATTATGTGCATATTTTATTTTCTGGGCCTGAGTGGGAGGCATTTTACTTTGGGCACGCCAGACTCTCCAAAACCGTCACCTCGGGAGCCGCTCCCTTAGAAGTTAAACCACTGCACCACTCGGGAGCCCATATAATTTTTTCCCCCTTGAAAAACTGTATTTTCATTTGCCTTTCCTCTGACAGCTTGATAAGTCAACACTGGCCGACGAAGATTTGACTGAAGAGGAAGATGAGGAGACAGTGAAGTCTAAGCCTAGTCGCCGTTCATCCCGCGCCACAGCAGAACAGGGCAGCAAGTCCAAGCGTCGCCGTATCGTGGTCGCCTCTGACAGTGAAGGCTCGGGTGATGAATTCAAACCAGAACAGGCCGGAGGCAGCAGTGAGGAAGATGAGGAAGAGGTAGTGAACAGTGCGTCGGAGGAAGATGTAGAAAGTGAATGTGAGGCTGAACCTGACAGCCCAGTTAAACCGGTGAAACGCAAACGACCCTCAGAGAAGCCATCCAGTGCAAAACCAAAACCCAAGACTCCCACTCTTCCAGAACCCGCCAAGAGAGCCCCCTTATCTAGCACCATCACAGCCGACACAAAGTCTCGACTCTCAGCCTTTTCGGCCCCGGAGAGCTTCGACAGCCAGGCGAATGGCTCAGGTTCCGGTGGGCAAGGTGGGGCTACGGTATGGGACCATGAGAAGCTTGATTGGCTACAGGAAGGCCGGAGGAAAGACGCCAAGAGACGGAGACAGTCTGAGGAAGACTACGACCCCACAACTCTCTATGTCCCAGAAGACTTCTTGAACAAAACGACCCCAGGCATGCGGCGCTGGTGGCAGCTCAAGTCGGAGACGTTCGATGCCGTGCTCTTCTTCAAGGTACTATAAGTCATTAAAATGCTGTATTTTGGTGGAGGTGCAATGCTTCTTTGTTTAACATTGTCTCCGTTTATTAGGCACACCCATCTTGTACAGGGTCAGAACCCCCTCCTTTGCCTCCAGAACAGCCTGAATTCTTGGAGATTCACCATTGAACATGCTTTTTAGTCTAGGACTAGGCAGAATTTGTGGCTGTGAAACTGGCCTTTAGTGTCCTCGTCTATCTTGAAAGGTGCAAATAAAATGTATTATTACTCAGGTGGGTAAGTTCTATGAGCTGTACCACATGGACGCTGTGATTGGTGTCAACGAGCTGGGTCTGACCTTCATGAAGGGGGCCTGGGCCCACTCTGGCTTCCCCGAGATAGGCTTCGGACGCTTCTCAGACGGACTGGTGCAGAGGGGATACAAGGTGGGGAGCCATTTTGTTTTTTAAGTGAAAGCTTAGACTCATCCTTTTTAAAAGGCTTAACGTTATCCAAAATAATATTGCGGTATGTAACTATTTCCCCCCATCACTATTGTTTTGCTGGCAAACCAATTTCTCCTCAGTCATTAATAAAGTATTTATGTTTAGGTGGCGCGGGTGGAGCAGACTGAGACTCCAGACATGATGGAGGCTCGCTGTAAGACCATGCTGAAGCCCACCAAGTTTGACCGGGTGGTACAGCGTGAGGTGTGCCGAATCATCACACGGGGAACGCAGACCTACAGCGTGTTGGACGGAGCCCCTTCTGAGACACACAGCAAATACCTCCTCAGCATCAAGGAGAAGGTAGGATGTGTTTTGTGACGCGTTGTACAGTATATTCTAAAATTATTCAGACCCCTTCCAATTTTTTCACATTTTGTTACCTTACAGCCTTATTCTAAAATGGATTAAATCGTTTTTTCCCTCAATCTACACACAATACCCCATAATGACAGAGAAAAAACAGGTTTGTAGACATTTTTGCAAATGAATTAAATTTTTAAAAACTATCACATTTACATAAGTATTTAGACCCTTTACTCAGTACTTTGAAGCACCTTTGGTAGTGATTACAGCATCGAGTCTTCTTGGGTATGACGCTACAAGCTTGGCACACCTGTATTTAGGGAGTTTCTCCCATTTCTTCTCTGCAGATGCTCTCAAGCTCTGTCAGGTTGGATGGGGAGCGTTGCTGCACAGCTATTTTCAGGTCTATCCAGAGATGTTCGATGGGGTTCAAGTCTGGGCTCTGGCTGGGCCACTCAAGGACATTCAGAGACTTGTCCCAAAACCACTCCTGCGTTGTCTTGGCTGTGTGCTTAGGGTCGTTGTCTTGTTGGAAGGTGAACCTTCACCCCAGTCTGCGGTCCTGAGCGCTCTGGAGCAGGTTTTCATCAAGGATCTCTCTGTACTTTGCTTCATTCATCTTTGCCTCAATCCTGACTAGTCTCCCAGTCCCTGCTGCTGAAAAAATCCCAACAGCATGCTTCACCATCTGATGAAACCAAGAGTCTTTAGGTGACTTTTGGTTTCCAAGCGTGCTGTCATGAGCCTTTTACTGAGGAGTGGCTTCCGTCTGGCCACTCTACCATAAAGGCCTGATTGGTGGAGTGCTGCAGAGATGGTTGTCCTTCTGGAAGGTCCTCTTATCTTCACAGAGGAACTCTGGAGCGATGTCCGTGACCATCAGGTTCTTGGTCACCTCCCTTCTCCCCCGATTGCTCAGTTTGGCTGGGCGGCCAGCTCTAGGAAGAGTCTTGGTGGTTCCAAACTTCTTCCATTTAAGAATGATCAAATTTTATTTGTCACATGCACCAAATATAACAGGTGTAGACCTTACAGTGAAATTCCTACTTACAAGTCCTTAACCAACAATGCAGTTGGAGGCTGCTGTGTTGTTTGGGACCTTCAATGCTGCAGAAATGTTTTGGTAACCTTCCCCAGATCTGTGCCTCGACACAATCCTATCTCGGAGCTCTACGGACAATTCCTTTGTCCTCATGGCTTGGTTTTTGCTCTGACATGCACTGTCAACTGTGTGGGACCTTTATATAGACAGGTGTGTGCCTTTCCAAATGTCAAATCTATTGAATTTACCACAGGTGGCCTTCAAGTTGTAGAGACATCTCAAGGATGATCAATGGAAACAGGATGCACCTGAGCTGAATTTCAAGTCTCATAGTAAAGGGTCTTAATACCTATGTAAATTAGGTCAATATTTTTTTTTTTATTTTTACATTTGCAAAAATTTCTTCATCTGTTTTCGCTTTGTCGTTTGTGGGGTATTGTGTGTAGATTGCTGAGGATTTTGTAAAAATGGAATAAATTTTAGAATTAAGGCTGTAACGTAACAAAATGTGGGAAAAGTCAAGGTGTCTGAATACTTTCCGAATGCACTGTGTGTGTAATATATATATAATGTCTGAAGGCTTTATTCTGTCATACTCAAGGAACTGTTTGTTCAGAGAGGACAAAGGCCAGTGCCTGTTGCGCACCGCAACATCACCCACCATATATGCACTTGCTTAAAACCTGGAGAAATTATATACAAAAATTATTACTAGTATTTTATATTTATTATGCCCATCTCACAAGTCCCCTTGATATGAGGCAATTGTATTTTCTGCCTAATGGTAAGTCTGCCACTTTGGGTAATTTAGCCTATGAACACACAATGTTTCAAGTTAGAATTAGGCAGGTCTGATACCCAAAAAGAAAGGAGATTCTTGCCTACTTCACCCATATTGCGTAGTTCCAGTAGTTAGATGCATCACTACATGGCAAAAACGTTAACTACTGAAAACACTGCCTAGATTTGAATTTATTTCAACCAATGGAATAGTGGAGGGCATTGCTTATACTCACTAATTAATCCCCACTGAAATGTACCAAAGTAGTGTAGTGGAGGTATACGACTTATCAATTAATAATGCTGATGGAACAGATAAGAATGTTTAGCTTAAACAACAATGTGCACGTCGGTAGGTCTACGTGCGAATGTTCCAAACAATGTTCCAAACTAAATATCTGTTAGAA
The DNA here is from genome assembly GCA_003317085.1 of Hucho hucho. Classification (NCBI taxonomy): domain Eukaryota; kingdom Metazoa; phylum Chordata; class Actinopteri; order Salmoniformes; family Salmonidae; genus Hucho; species Hucho hucho. Next base: position 248,027 of record QNTS01001070.1, on the reverse strand, counting down.
ATGTTGAACAAGGGAAGATCTAAAGATGCAACAATCGTGGGTTGCTAATATAACTAGGATAATGCCTTTGGCTGCTTGAAAATGAAAGAAAGTTGATTATTTGAATATCATTAGAACAGTCAGGAGTGTGCATGTGAGGAAGTGTTTATAAAATATTTTCCTGAACACTTTTATGGTTGGATTTTGGAAGATGGAAGGGCTTTTCCAAAAACCTTCTCAATTAAATGTTAACTAGCTACAAAGTAGCCTATGCCTTCCTGGCAGAATGATGTAATGATTACTTTCATCAATCCAGTGGCAATTTTATTTTGCAAATTCAATGTCATTTGTGCTACAGAAACACCAGTAACCAAACAGTGCTAAGGGCCTGCACACTTGAGTTAAAGGGTATCTACACAAAATCTAAAAATGTTTTATTTTTAAATTTCCCAGACCTCAGAAGTGTTGTGGACTTAGAACATCCAAATGTGTATTTAAAAAAAAAAAAATAATGACTTCGAGAGAGAACAAAATGGGAAAAATCTGAAACCTGTGAATTTCTCAGTTCACAGCCTAATTTATCTGTTTCAATAGTAGGCCTACTATTAGCCTACTTGCACAGTACAGCTTGAGTTGACCTCAATTTAGGTCATTCAGAGTAGAGGTCGACCGATTATGATTTTTCAACACCGATAACTATTATTGGAGGACCAAAAAAAGCAGATGCCGAGTTATTATTATTTTTTTATATATATTTGTAATAATGACAATTACAACAATACTGAATGAACACTTTTATTTTAACTTAATAAAATACATAAAAAAATAAATGAAACATGCTCAATTTGGTTTAAATAATGCAAAAACACAGTGTTGGAGAAGAAAGTAAAAGTGCAATATGTGCCATGTAAAAAAAGCTAACGTTTTAAGTTCCTGGCTCAGAACATGAGAACATATGAAAGTTGGTGGTTCAATATTCCCAGTTCTTCAATATTCCCAGTTAAGTTTTAGGTTGTAGTTATTATAGGAATTATGACGCGTCAACTATTTCTCTCTATACCATTTGTATTTCATATACCTTTGACTATTGGATGTTCTAATATGCACTTTAGTATTGCCAGCCTAATCTCAGGAGTTGATAGGCTTGAAGTCATGAACAGCACTGTGAAGCAAGCATTGCTAAGAGCTGCTTGCAAACGCAGTGAAGTTTGAATGAATGCTTATGAGCCTGCTGCTGCCTACCACCGCTCAGTCAGAATGCTCTATCAAATCAGACTTAATTATAATAAACACAGAAAAACGAGCCGTTGGTCATTAATATGGTCAAATCTGGAAACTATCATTTCGAAAACAAAACGTTTATTCTTTCAGTGAAATACGGAACCGTTCCGTATTTTATCGAACGGGCGTCAACCCTAAGTCTAAATATTGCTGTTAGTTACATTTCCTTCAATGTTATGTCATAATTATGTAAAATTCGGACAAATTAGTTCAACGAGCCAGGCCGCCCAAACTGTTGCATATATCCTGACTCTGCGTGCAATGAACGCAAGAGAAGTGACACAATTTCCCTAGTTAATATTGCCTGCTAACCTAAATTAATTTGAACTAAAACAGGTTTAAATAAATATACTTCTGTGTGTTGATTTTAAGTAAAGCATTGATGTTTATGGTTAGGCACATTCGTACATTTGTGCTTTTTTTCGCTAATGCGCTTTTGTTAAATCATCCCCCGTTTGGCAAAGTAGGCTGTGATTCTATGATAAATTAACAGGCACCGCATTGATTATATGCAACGCAGGACAAGATAATTAACCTAGTAATATCATCAACCATGTGTAGTTCACTAGTGATTATGTGAAGATTGATTGTTTTTTTATAAGATAAGTTTAATGCTAGCTAGTAACTTACCTTGGCTCCTTCCTGCACTCGCGTAACAGGTGGTCAGCCTGCCACGCAGTTTCCTCGTGGAATGCAATGTAATCAGCGTCCAAAAATGCCGATTACCGATTGTTATGAGAACTTGAAATCGGCCCTAATTAATCGGCCGACCTCTAATTCAGAGTGTATGTCACTGTTTCTCTTGCAATATTTCACACAGGGCGCCATTCCTTCGCCGGTAATAATTGATAATACTTGATTAACCCTTTCTATATTGTGTGACATTAAGGTTGTACAGGAATGTGTTTTGCATCACAAAGTATTACCTCTCATCTCAAGGCAGAGGAGGAGAGTTCGGGTCGCTGCAGGACCTATGGGGTCAGCTTCGTGGACACATCTGTAGGGTACTTCCATGTGGGCCAATTCCAGGACGACCGACACTGCTCCCGGCTCTGCACGCTGTTGTCTCACTACGCTCCTGCACAGGTCAGTCACTACTTCTACAGCACAGGAGGTTGATGGCACCTTCATTGGGAGGATGGCTCATGATGATAATTGTCGCCGAATAAGTGGAATGGTATCCAGTACATCAAACACATGCCTTCGATTCGCTCCGTACCAGCCATTATGAGCCGTCCTCCCCTCAGCAGCCTCCACGGTTCTACAGCCTGAATTGTTCAACACTAACAATTGAAATTTGTTAACTTCTTTCACTACTATAAAAATATGTTTGGACAGCTGAAGCAAGTCACACAATTATTATTTAGGGAAATTACCCTTTCTAGTTTTCACAACACTTACAGTATATCACAATCACCCAACAACAACAAGACACACTACATTGATCTGCCCATCCTGGTCAAATGTTTTTTAGACATAAAGGAAAATGTATATAAAATGCTCCCTTATTTTCTTTCTGTTCACACAGGTGCTCTTTGAGAAGGGGAACCCTTCAGCCGAAACCCGTAAAATCTTCAAGGCTTCTTTGTCCTCGGCTATGCAGGAGGGTCTGACTGCAGGTTCGCAGTTCTTTTTCAATCCCTTTTTTTATCCTGTCAGTCTGTATACATTGCATCAATATTCTACTTTTTCAGTACTTTATTTACAATGATACGGATTACAGCTTTACAGTGACCCCTTCCTCTCCCATACTTCCAGTCTGTAACGTCCGTCTTTATGTTCATACGAAAATTGGTTGGGTGTCTGAACTTTACTTTACCAACGTTGTTGTTCACTTGCTCTCTCTCTCGCTCAACTAGTGCATGAATAAAACATGGGATATTGTATATCGGTTATCAATATAATGAAAACATGGACTGGAATAACAGTAATGTTCACTACATTACACCTTCCTCCCTCTCAACAGGCTCCCAGTTCTGGGACGCACAGAAGACCCTGAAGACCCTAGCTGAGGAAGACTACTTTAAGGAGAGTGTGGGGAAGGATGAGGATTCTGGGAGCAGTGTTCTCCCCTCTGTCCTCAAATCCATGATGTCTGAGAGCGACTCATTGGGTCTGACCCCTAAGGAGGGGTATGAGTTGGCCCTGTCGGCCCTGGGAGGCTGTATGTTCTACCTAAAGAAATGTCTGGTAGACCAAGAGCTGCTGTCCATGAACAACTTCCAGGTAGGGATGTCAATGGTTAACCGATTAGCCCACCATAATAATTTGTAAGTTTGGTTAGTTTGAGCCTTTCAGGCGTAGCCCGGTCCCAGATCTGTTTATGCTTTTGCCTACGCTTTTGCCACTGTCAAACCAAACATGGCAGGACGATTCCATATAGAGTTGCCAAGAGAGCAGAAACCACCTGGCACCCAGGCTAGAGGTTCCAGGGGTGCAGTAAATTATGATTTTATCCCAAATTCTAGGAATATGTCCCAGTGGACGTGGAGATGGAGAAGGCAGCCGGGCCGACCAGTTTCTTCTCCCAGACCCGTCAGCGTATGGTCCTGGATGGGGTGACCCTAGCCAACCTGGAGATCCTGCAGAATGGGTCGGGGGGTACAGAGGGGACCCTGTTGGAACGCCTGGATACCTGTAGTACTCCATTTGGTAAAAGGTTGCTGAAGCAGTGGCTCTGTTCCCCGCTCTGTAACCCCACATCCATAGGTGAGGGGAACACGGAAATACACAAATGCAGACACCTATTGTTTTGAATCCTGTTCTTGTTTTCATTGGTTGGTCTGCTATTGTCTTTTGATTTGCTTGGTCATTGAAATGCGCTATATAAACCCAATGTATTATAATGATTTATAGGGGAACGCCTGGATGCCCTGGAGGACCTGATGGGAGTGCAGGCCCAGGCTACGGAGGTCTCAGACCTGCTCAAGAAGCTCCCTGATCTGGAGAGGCTCCTTAGTAAGATCCACAGCATCGGCACTCCGAAGGGTCAGGACCACCCGGACAGCAGGGCTGTTCTGTATGAGGAGGTCACCTACAGTAAGAAAAAGATTGCGGACTTCCTCTCGGCTCTGGAGGGCTTCAAGACCATGCAGGAGATTGTGACCATACTAGGGCCGGTCGCGGTCGACTTCCGGTCCAGGCTGCTGTGCCAGGTTTGTAGACACCACAGCACTACCTGTCAATATAATTGTGCTTTTTACTATACTAATTCTGTACGTTTTAATTGTCCTGTATTTATTGGTATTGTCTTGTGATTGTTTGTAACTAAGTATGACAAACTGTTTTCCTCTTGGCTTTTTAATAAAGTACAATTTCATGTAATCTCATCAGGTGGTCAACCTGAAGGATGACGGTCAGGAAGGCCTCTTCCCTGACCTGTCGGCCGAGCTGAAACGCTGGGACACAGCCTTCGACCACCAGAAGGCCCGCACCACCGGAGTCATCACCCCTAAGGCTGGCTTCGACCCAGAGTTTGACCAGGCTCTCAGTGGCATCAAGGCCTGTGAGAAGGACCTACAGGATTACCTGGACAGGTACCTTCATCACTTGAGACACATTTAGGACACCTTCCCAGTGTCACATTACACCTAGTCCTGGACTAAAAAGCATGCCCAATGGAGAATTGAAATTAGCTTTTTTGCTACATTTTTCTTGGACAAATACATATGTAAAATGCAGTTAACAATCTTGAATGTTGCCAGGCAGAAGAAGAGGCTGGGCTGCAGGAACCTGACCTACTGGGGGACGGGACGGAACCGCTTTCAGATGGAAGTACCAGACAGTGTCTCGGAGAGGAACATTCCTGAGGAGTACAAGGTCAGAGTGGCTGCTAGCTAGCTGTTAAGTTCATGTTTTAAGTATCCCTATGTTTCTGTTATTACGGTGCTATCACTCGGTCAAGAGTGCGCCTGCGTATGAAGTCTTGTGGTTGATGGACCTACTAGCCTTGAGTAAAATGGCTACCTTGTAGTGTGTTCATATGTTATAGTAAACTCTGTTAAACTGGAACCTTGTCGTTGTGTCATTTCGAGTTAACATTGGTAGCAGAGGATGGCTAATAACTACAATGTGCCACCTCGCTTCGACGAGAAGAGGTCGTATGGAAGTTGTAAAAATTAACTTGGAATCTGGACACGGATTACTAATCTGGACGTGAAAAAGCAAGCACTTGCGGTGGTATTATCGCTCTGGAAGAGCGAGAGATACAGCACTGGAAATATCCGTTGAGGATTTGAACAAGGATGATGGTATGGGAACTTTGATCAGAGCACTGTATTCTGTATTTCTTAAAGAAGAGAAAGACCGTGCCTACGAGGCATATTCAAACTTTGACAGTGTTACGAGAGATATTTCGGTTGCAATGACGGACTACATCATTGATTTCGAACAGGGGTACAATAGGATGCGGAAGTACGACATGGTTCTCCCGGATGCAGTGTTACCTTTCAAGTTGCTAGATACTGCCTGTCTAGATGGTAGGGAGAAACAGTTGGCTTTGACTGCTTGTACTGTGCTGACTTTTGCATCAATGAAGTCGGCACAAAAAATAATTTTTGGTGAAAAGACGTCTGTCGCGCCAATAACCGATGGAATGCTAGTGAGTGACGCAGCATATTACACTGAGCAGCAGAGAAAAGGCGCCAACAAGTCACGTTCTTAAGACAACCAGAAGAGGGCGCCATTGCCCGGCACAAATCCACTGGACAAATATGGAAGGAGATCATAATGTGCTATTTGTCAAAGCACTTACCATTGGGTTAAAGACTGTCCTCATAAAAATGAACAAGTTAAACTAACAGAGGAAAATGTAAACACAGAGAGAGAGCAGTGTAACATTACACTGTTTTCAAACGAATCTGCTTCTGATACTGAGATTTTTATAGTTGAATCCTTAGGATCTGCTGTGATTGATACTGCATGTGCACGGACAGTGTGTGGTGCAAAATGGCTTGATAGCTATGTCAGTGAACTAAATATAAAAGAAGTACAATATATGATTGACACACCAAGCAACAGAGCTTTCAAATTTGGAGATGGGAGAATCGTTCATTCTACCGAGAGTTAAGATACCAGCAAACATTGGTCAGACTGTGTCACATTGAAACAGAGGTGGTCCCTACAGATATCCCCTTACTATTAAGCAAAGCTTCCCTCAAGAAGGCAGGGGCTGTACTAGACATAAAAAATGACAAGGCAGTGCTGTTTAAACAACCAGTGACTCTTGAACTTACTACCTCGGGCCATTGTGTAAACATTTTAGACAAAGACATCACACAGAGTCCATGTAAAAATGAGATTCTGATGGACACAAAGCACCTTTCAGCACTACATGCAGCGAAAAAAGCATTCACTGAAGCAGAGTGCTCAGAGAATTCGCTGGGCTCTGCGTAAACCGCTATGACCCACCGATGAGAAGTACGAAACTGGGGGGAAAAAAGTGTACTACAAACGAGTTGGCTGTCGAGTGGAACGGACCGGGAGTAGTCATTGGCCAAGATGGTGTGGTGATATTTGTGAGGCACAGAGGCACCATTGTCAGGGTGCATCACTCAAGATTGTGGAAAGTAAACGATCAACAAGATAGAGGGGCTGTTACTGAGAATCAGTCTCCTAATGAAAATGACAAAAAGGACACAGTAACAGACAAACCTACCAGATGCCGCATACACTGAAACTGACACAGGAAATAGAGCAGAGACCTTCAACCATGCCACAGATAATACTGTTGAGCGTTCAAATGAGGAAAACATTCAACCACAGCCACGTGTTAAGACAGCATAGTTGTTCCAATCTGAAAACTGGACAAACTGTTAGACATGGACAGAGGAAGTGGTATTCCACATATAGAAACCGTCATTGGACGAGCAGGAAAAGGAAAACACCAGAACTGGTACAACTTGCTGTACTCTGAACCAGCTACACTTTCTGGTACAACAGGGTCAGCTGACCTGTCACTTGTAGATCATTTCAGTGTTAAACCAATGAAAAATTGAGAAAAACAGAATGACATTCAAAATGATGATGTACTTGAAACAAAGGATGTGTCATTTGACTCAGCTAAACTAGATGAGCTCAGTAATTGGAGGAAAAATTGAGTGTTTGAGGAAGTCAAAGACATTGGCCAAAAATGTGTCTCAACAAGGTGGGTGTGTACCCTTAAAGAATCCTTAACTGGAATAGGGCATAAAGCACGTCTAGTGGCTAGAGGGTTTGAGGAGCTGGCTGCTAAAGAACTCCCAAAAGACTCACCGACATGCGCCTCAGTCACTCGGATTGCTGATGAAAAAAATGGAAACTTAATTCCATAGACATCAAATCTGCATTTTTGCAGGGAACAGAGCTGTCAAGAGACATTCACATCTGACCTCCGCCTGAAGCTAAGAGTGAAGGAACACTGTTGAAACTTAGTGTGTGTATGGCCTGGCAGATGTATCACTCTACTGGTACAACAAACTCAAGGCAACAATGCTGAATACAGGTGGAAAAATGTCACAAGTGGATCCTGCAGTCTTCTATTGGCTTGATCAAGACTGTAATGTGACTGGAGTACTTGCCTGTCATGTTGTTGACTTTATCTGGGGTGGCTCACAGACCTTAGCTTTGAGGTGTGGAATCAGTTGTAGCAGTTTTCCAGGTCGGCCGTGAGGAGCATGATAATTTTTTTTATGTTGGCAGAGTTTATTACAGTTGATGGAACAATACTGATGCAACAGGAGAGCTATATCAAGAATCTTCAATCCATCCACATGGATTCTTCAAGAGCCGTACAAAGGAATTCCCCTCTCTGTGGAATTGAAGCAGATCAATTGAGATCAAAGATGAGACAAATTCTATGGGTTGCTAGACAGAGTAGACCTGATGTAATGTTTGATGGTTGCAACTTGGCATCTAATACAAAACACGCCACTGTACAAACCATTCATGAGGCAAACAAAGTTGTTCGTAAACTGAAATCACAACAAGTGACTTAAAAGTTTCAGCATGTTGGAAAAGATGACTCTCTGAAACTAGTTGTCTTCAGTGATGCTTCCCTAGGGAACCTTACAGATGGAGGCACACAAGGTGGACATCTAATCGTGTTAATAGGTGAGAATCTTCCTCCTTCACACATCTGTTGGCAGTCAAAAAGGATCAGAAGGGTTGTCCGAAGCACACTTGCTGGAGAAACCCTTGCTCTTGCGGATGGAATTGACAATGCTATCTTTCTTGCAACTCTGTACTCCGAGCTTACCACTGGTGAGACAAAACGGCACATTCTACCTGTAGTTTGTGTCACTGACAACTTCTCCTTAGTTGATGCTGTCAAGTCAACCAAGTCTGTCACAGAGAAAATACTTCATCTTGAGATTAGCAGCATCAAGGAACTTATTCAAGCTCAGAGAATCCAGCGGATTCTGTGGTCGACCACAAAGGAACAGCTTGCTGACTGTCTGACTAAAAAAGGAGCATCCGGTCTTGTGCTCCTACAGGCTGTCAGTAATGGAAAGTGGCAGCTTGAGTAATACAAATAAAAACTTTGTCACATAACTAATTTGTAATGGGGAACTTGAATAATACTTGGACATTTTATGTTGTATTTGTCTTTAAAGAAAAGTGGGAGATTGTTAAGTTCATGTTTTAAGTATCCCTATATTTCTGTTATTACGGGGATATCACTCGGTCAAGAGTGCACCTGCGCGAGAAGTCTTGTGGTTGATGGACCGAGCCTTGAGTGGAATGGCTACCTTGTAGTGTGTTCATATGGTATAGTAAACTTTGTTAAACTGGAACCTTGTCATTGTGTAATTTCGGGGTAACACTAGCAATGCAATTTTCAGGGGTTTGATTCCCGCTGGGGCCAAAAAAAGAAGCACTGAGTGTTCCACAATGTAGTTTTTAATCTGTAGTATGTCTTGTCAAATATTGTGGAGTGACAGTTTAGCAAGCTTTTGTGAACTCTATTTAATCAGGTGAAGTCCACGAAGAAGGGCTGGACGCGCTACTGGACCAGGGAGATAGAGCGTCTGTTCTCAGAGCTCCAGAGTCTTGAGGAGAAGAGAGATGCAGCTCTGAAGGACTGCATGAGAAGACTCTTCTACAACTTTGACAAAAACTACAGGGACTGGCAGACTGGGGTGGAGTGCATGGCTGTGCTAGGTAAGCTTTGAATTATTAGGTTTATTTAACTGGCTCAATGAGTGAGTATCCTGGGCAATTATTGGTATATGTATCTGTTGCAACATTTGTATGTATTTTAAATAGTGAAATCAAATGCACATTGATCAACATCTTCTCATGATCATGTAGGTCTAGTTGAATTCAAAAGAATCAACGATTCCATAAACCTACAGCTTACTCGCTGTATTGAGGTGCATTATACTTAATATTGAGTTGTAGCCAGGTGCTGCTGGTTGCCATAGATACAGTTCATGCACCTGGTGAGCCACAGACATTGTTTTGTTGACAATGCCTAAACACGTTTGCAAACTGATATTTTACGCCCATTATAAACAGTAGGTGTTATAATCATATTTGGCAGGGGTTTGAAGCAAACACAAAACTGGAAAAGGCCATTTTTATTTGCAATGGAACCGGGAACGAAAGTGATCTCTGCTGTTCTGGAATAGAACTGTTATTTTAATAGCATTGGGAACCAGTTTATAATTCTATTTTATTTTGCTGGCATTTTTTGTGTGTGTGTGTGTGTGTAAGCTACCTGCTCCTCCTAGGTATAATTGTGTGTCTAATTCAGATGTCATAACAAGATGCCCAGCACTTCAAGACAAATATCTCACTCTCTCTCAGAATTTGTCGTATCTCACGCCCTACACTTGTCAGTTCATCACGCATGTAAACAACTATCAGATCTAGCCGAACTGATTGAAGTAATTTAATTAGCTGTTTGGTTATAAACAGAGTAGAAACTCAAACAGATGGCTAGGAAAAGCTCAAACCAAGTTTATTACCCACTGGGTGAAACAGCTGCAAAGACATGTTTACACAAGCACATATATTTATACCCTCCTAGGCGGAGTCAGCTTGTTGCACGTCTAGACAGCCAATACATCTGTGGCTAGTCAGGAACTTAAATTGGTTCCTCTCACTGGTGTACTCATGGCCCCGCCTCCTGCTAAAACCTGGGCGTGGAAATATGTGTGGTATAGGACTGTTCATCTGACATGACCTCGGGATGAGTTCCTCGCTCCTCCCTAATCCATGCCTGTCCTACCTTGTCAGTGACTGAAGCCAGACTGTTGCCCTTTGCCTCCCTCCTTAAGAGCAATGAGATTTAACAATACCATGTTTTAACAGAATGTAAACTTTCTGTACTCCCCCTTCCTCACTCAGTAACTTTCCGTACACCTAGTTCTTATCCCCTCTCCATTGACCCCAATACATTTCTTATACACGTAAAGTAATCAATAAGTTCTAGTATGGTAACATAAGTATATTTCAAGCTAGAATCCAACAGAGTTAAATGTAAAAAAAAAACAGGTCAAATAAGGAACAATATAAACCGGTACAGTTTTGGGGGTTCATACCAGTTCAGAACTCTATTTTGCTGGTTGGAACAGTGGAACGGAACAAGAAAAATAGTGGTTCTGTTCAGAACTAAACGATTGGAAAAGGATTTAGAATCCAACCCCTGCTTTGCATCACTTGGCATGCCTACTCTTTTACCATGCCACATTAGCCACACTCAGTTCTGCTCTAATAAAAACAGAAGGGGGAAGGGAGATGATTGCATTGTTAATGATTGCGCTCTACTGCAGCAACATAATGTGTTTCACTAACAGCCTTGTCTGGGTCATTACTCTGCTAAGCATGGGATGTTTCCCAAATTGCACCCTATTCCCTTTAGTGCACTACTTTTGACCAGGACCCAGGTTTTATTTATTTTATTTCACCTTTATTTAACCAGGTAGGCCAGTTGAGAACAAGTTCTCATTTACAACTGCCATCTGGCCAAGAAAGCAAAGCAGTGCGACAAAAACAACACTGTTACACATGGGATAAACAAACGTACAGTCAATAACACAATAGAAAAATCTGTATACAGTGTGCAAATGAAGTAAGGAGGTAAGGCAATAAATAGGCCAATAGTGGCGAAGTAATTACAATTTAGCAATTGACACTGGAGTGATAAATGTGCAGATGAGGATGTGCAGGTAGAAATACTGGTGTGCAAAAGAGCAAATATGGGGATGATGTAGGTAGGTAGTTGGTTGGATGGATGGGCTATTTACAGATGGGCTGTGTACAGCTGCAGCAATCGGTAAGCTGCTCAGATAGCTGATGCTTAAAGTTAGTGAGGGAGATATGTCTCCAACTTGAGTGATTTTTGCAATTCGTTCCAGTCATAGGCAGCACAGAACTGGAAGGAAAGGTGGCCAAAGGAGGAATTGGCTTTGGGGGTGACCAGTGAAATATACCTGCTGGAGCATGTGCTACGGGTGGGTGTTGCTATGGACCAGTGAGCTGAGATAAGGCGGAGCTTTACCTAGCGAAGACCTATAGATGACCTGGAGCCAGTGGGTTTGGCAGTGAATATGTAGCGAGGACCAGCCAACAAGAGCTACAGGTCGCAGTGGTGGGTAGTATATGGGGCTTTGGTGACAAAACGGATGGCACTGTGATAGTAAATTGGATGCAGTCTAAGTAGTGTTGGAGGCTATTTTATAAATGACATGCACGAAGTCAAGGATCGGTAGGATAGTCAGTTTTACGAGGGTATGTTTGGCAGCATGAGTGAAGGAGGCTTTGTTGCGAAATAGGAAGCCGATTATAGATTACATTTTGGATTGGAGATGCTTAATGTGAGTCTGGAAGGAGAGTTTACAGTCTAACCAGACACCTAGGTATTTATAGTTGTCCAAATATTATACGTCAGAACTGTCAAGAGTAGTGATGCTAGTTGGGGGTGTGGGCAACGATCGGTTGAAGAGCATGCACTTAGTTTTACTAGCATTTAAGAGCAGGTGGGGGCCATGGAAAGAGGGTTGTATGGCATTGAAGCTCGTTTGGAGGTTTGTTAAGTGTCCAAAGAAGGGCCAGATGTATACAGAATGGTGTCATCTGCGGAGAGGTGGATCAAAGAATCACCCGCAGCAAGAGCGACATCATTGAGCGAGATAGATAGATAGATAGATCTATCTATATTACACACACACACACACACACACACACACACACACACAGAAAAGAGTTGTCCTGAGAATTGAACCCTGTGGCACCCCCATAGACAACAGGCCCTCCAATTTGACACACTGAACTCTGAGAAGTAGTTTAGTGAACCAGGCGAGGCAGTCATTAGAGAAACGAAGGCTGCTGAGTCTGCCGATAAGAATACGGTGATTGACAGAGTCGAAAGCCTTGGCCAGGTTGATGAAGACAGCTGCACAGTACTGTCTTTTATCGATCGGGGTTATGATATCGTTTAGGACCTTGAGCGTGGCTGAGGTGCACCCGTGTCCAGCTCGGAAACCAGATTGCATAGCGGAGAAAGTACAGTGGGATTCGAAATGGTCGGTGATCTGTTTGTTCACTTGGTTTTCGAAGGCTTTAGAAAGGCAGGGCAGGATGATATGTCTGTAACAGTGTCTCTCCCTTTGAAGAGGGGGATGACCGTGGCCGCTTTCCAATCTTTAGGAATGTCAGACAATACGAAAGAGAGGTTGAACAGACTAGTAATAGGGGTTGCAATAATGGCGGTGGATAATTTTAGGAAGAGAGGGTCCAGATTGTCTAGCCGCTGATTTGTAGAGCTCCAGATTTTGCAGCTCTTTCAGAATATCAGCTGTCTGGATTTGGGTGAAGGAGAAGCGGGGGGAGCTTGGGCCAGTTGCTGCGGGGGGTTGCAGAGCTGTTGGCCAGGGTTGGGGTAGCCAGGTGGAAAGCATGGCCAGCCGGAGAGAAATGCTTGAAGGCGCCAAATCCAAAAGTTGAATTATTAAACATTCATCAATATACACAGTCACCAAAAGCTCTGATTCTTGGCAATATCACAGCGTTATCAGATTTCAAAAAGGCTTTACGGCGAAAGCACAACATTTGATTGTTTGAGGATAGCACCTCTAATATTTAAGCATTAGCATAAATTCATATCCAGCGCGGGTCACACAAAACACATCACAGCTAAAATAAATCACTTACCTTTCGAAGAACTTCTGCTGAGGGCATCCCAAGTGTCCAACAAAGACATCCAATGGTTCTTTTGTTGGAAAAAGTCATTTATTATATCCATAAATCTCTGTTTGGTTGGCGCGTTATGTTCAGAAAATCCACTATCGAGTCGCCCATTGAACCGTGAAGAGAACCCGTTCAAATTATATCTATCAACTTTGTCCAAACAAATCAAACAATTTTTTATGTATCCTTTTATGTATATTTACTATAATATTTAAACCGGACTATAGCCTGAACGATAGGAAAGGGAAAAAACACAGAGCGCGCGAGACCGTGAACGCGCATGTCATTCTATTGAGTTCCGGGGTCCACGTCTAAATTCTTCTTCTATTGGCTTCTAATTCAACCTAACGTCATGAATCCCTGTCTAAAGACTGTTGACATCCAGTGGAAGCCATAGGCACTGCAGTCTAGGTCCTAGATAACATTGAATCCCATAGGCAGCCAGGAGAAAAAGGTCAACTAAAAAAAAAATGCAAATACGGATGGATTTTCCTCAGGTTTTCGCCTGCTATATCAGTTCGGTTATACTCACAGACATTATTTTAACGGTTTTAGAAACTTCAGTGTTTCCTATCCAAAAGTACTAATTATGTGCATATCCTTTAGTGAGTGGCAGGTATTTTACTTTGGGCACGCCAGACTCTCCAAAACCGACACCTCGGCTGCCGCTCCCTAAATAGTTAATCAGGGTAAGGCGACCGGAAACATGACTGAATACAACCAGTGTAGCTATTCCCTCCACAAGGCAATCAAACAAGCTAAGCGTCAGTATAGAGACAAAGTAGAGTCTCATTTCAACGGCTCAGACACGAGCGGTATGTGGCAGGGTCTACAGTCAATCACGGACTACAAAAAGAAAACCATCCCCGTCGCGGACCACGATGTCTTGCTCCCAGACAAACTAAACAACTTCTTTGCTCGCTTTGAGGACAATACAGTGCCACCGACACGGCCCGCTACCAAAACCTGCGGGCTCTCCTTCACCGCAGCCAACGTGAGTAATACATTTAAACGTGTTAACCCTCGCAAGGCTGCCGGCCCAGATGGCATACCTGCCCTGTGCAACTGGGTCCTGAACTTCCTGACGGGCCGCCCCAGGTGGCGAGGGTAGGAAACATCTCCACCCCGCTGATCCTCAACACTGGGGCCCCACAAGGGTGCATTCTCAGCCCTCTCCTGTACTCCCTGTTCACCCATGACTGTGTGGCCAAGCATGCCTCCAACTCAATCATCAAGTTTGCAGACGACACTACAGCGGTAGGCTTGATTACCAACAACGACGAGGTGGCCTACAGGGAGGAGGTGAGGGCCCTTGGAGTGTGGTGTCAGGAAAATAACCTCAACGTCAACAAAACAAAGGAGATGATCGTGGACTTCAGGAAACAGCAGAGGGAACACCCCCCTATCCACATCGACGGGACAGTATTGGAGAAGGTGGAAAGTTTTATGTTCCTCGGCGTACACATCACGGACAAACTGAAATGGTCCACCCACACAGACAGCGTGGTGAAGAAGGTGCAACAGCGCCTCTTCAACCTCAGGAGGCTGAAGAAATTCAGCTTGTCACCAAAAACACTCACAAACTTCTACAGATGCACAATCGAGAGCATCCTGTCGGGCTGTATCACCGCCTGGTACGGCAAATGCTCCGCCCACAACCGTAAGGCTCACCAGAGGGTATTGAGGTCTGCACAATGCATCACCGGGGGTAAACTACCTGCCCTCCAGGACACCTACATCACCCGATGTCAGAGGAAGGCCAAAAAGATCATCAAGGACAACAACCACCCGAGCCACTGCCTGTTCACCCCGCAATCATCCAGAAGGCGAGGTCAGTACAGGTGCATCAAAGCTGGGACCGAGAGACTGAAAAACAGCTTCTATCTCAAGGCCATCGGACTGATAAACAGCCATCACTAAGTGGCTGCTGCCAACATACTGACTCAAATCTCTAGCCACTTTAATAATAAAAAATGTAATGAATCACTAGCCACTTTAAACAATGCAACTTTATATAATGTTTACATATCCTACATTACTCATCTCATATATATGCTGTACTCTATACCATCTACTGCATCTTGCCTATGCCATTCGGCCATCGCTTATCCATATTTATATGTACATACTCGTATTCATTCCTTTACACTTGTGTGTACAAGGTAGTTGTTGTGAAATTGTTAGATTACTTGTTAGATACTACTGCATGGTCGAACTAGAAGCACAAGCATTTCGCTACACTCGCATTAACATCTGCTAACCATGTGTATGTGACAAATAAAATTTGATTTGATTTCCGCCCCCTTTAGCAGTTCTGTCTTGATGGAAAATGTAATTGGGGATGGAAATTTGTGAATTTTTGGTGGCCTTTTTAAGCCAGGATTCAGACACTGCTAGGACATCAGGGTTTGCGGAGTGTGCTAAAGCAATGAATAAAGCAAACTTAGGAAGGAGTCTTCTGATGTTAACATGCATGAACCCAAGGCTTTTACGGTTACAGAAGTCAACAAAGGAGAGCGCTTGGACACACAGGGCCTGGGTTAACCTCTACATCATCAGAGGAACGGAGGATGAGTAGGATGAGAGTACGGCTAAAGGCTATCAGAACTGGTCGTCTAGTGCTTTGGGAACATAGAATAAAAGGAGCAGATTTCTGGGCGTGGTAGAATAGATTCAGGGCATAATGTACAGACTGGTATGGTAGGGTGCGGGTATAGTGGGGGTAAACCTAGGCATTGAGTGACGATGAGAGGTTTCGTCTCTGGAGGTGCCAGTTAAGCTAGGTGTGGTCTTCGCATGTGTGGGGGGGTGGGACAAGGGGGCTATCTGAGGCATGTTGAGCAGGACTAGGGGCTCTGCAGTAAAATGAAACAATGAGAGCTGCCCTAACCAACAGTATACAAGGCATATTGACATTAGAGAAAGGCATAAAGCAATCATAGGTGTTGATTGGGAGAGCTAAGACAGCAACGGGTAAACAGCTAGGACAACAACAACTGGTAAATGGCGATGAATGGGCAGAGAGGGTCAGTTAGCTACACACAGGGCCTGAGTTTGAGGCTGGGGCCGACAGATAAACAAAATGAAGTACCGTGTTAATGAACAGTCCAGCAAGCATCAGCTGTGTAGCCGAGTGATCCAATGAGCAGTAAAGATGAAACAGGGAGCTGTTCGGTAGTCGATTACTACGCAAGGCGAGCAGGAGACATGGCGTTCAGGAAGCGAGCAGGCCGGGTCTAGCAGATGAATCAACACCAACATCCACAACGCAGAGGCCGGTTGAGAGCACATCGGACGAAGTTAAGTCCGCAGACCTGTCGTGATGGCTCGGCGGGGCTCCGCGTCGACAAAGGGTCCAGGCCAATTGGCAAGAGAGGTATTGTAGTTGGTGTACATTGTTTGCTAGCCGGGAAATGGGCCTAGCTCAAGGCTGGCTGGTGCATGCTTCTGGACAAGGGCGTTAGCCACGATAGCCACACCTTAGCAACTAGCTAGCTGCAAAGATCCGGGGGTAATGGTCCAGAGCTTGCGGCAGGAATCCGGTGATGTAGTGGAGAGAAAATGCAGTCCGACATGCTCAGGGCTGATATCTGTGCTGTGCAGACTGGCAGGTAATTATCTGGGCTATCCGGCCTAAAGCGTCTGGAGTCCGAGCTAAAGGTAAAGACCGCTAGCAGTGTCTAACAATGACTAAAAAGCTAGTAGCTAATTAGCTGGCTTCTGATGGAGGTTCCAATTATAAGGTCTAAAAAATTGCAGATCTGTACCACATTGTGTGAGGCAGGTTGCAGGAAGGTATATTTTAATTAGAAAGTGGAAAAAATAGAATTGAAATTAAATTAAATGTATACAAAAAAAATGAAAGACAATATTTACATGGGATGAAAACAAACACGTCTTACTGCTCCACTATCTTGGTCTATTGGGTCAAAAGTAGTGCACTATATAGGGAATACGGTGCCATTTGGGACACTTCGTGTGTGTAATTCTTTACTCCCGAGAGCTACGCTGCTAAAACAACCCTATAAGATATTAATGAGGACAGAACACTCTGCCAGCATTGGTCTAAAGGAGAGAATGGTGTGGATGGGGATTTACTGGGCTTGGATGGTGGCCTTGAAGCCAGTGTTGCAATAAGAGGCTATCACAATTAGGGTTTAAAACTTTCCAGGAACATTTCCAGAATTTTTGCTTAATCTTTACAGGAAAATGTCACGGGCACTATCTGATGTGTGGAGACTGCAGCTAATGTAGAAGGAAAAGCTGTGTACATTTGCAAATACTGTGCCAAATCATATGTGAAGAATGCAACAAAGATGCAGAATCATCTGGCCAAGTGCATAAAGTTCCCTCAGAACAAGCAACATCTGACAAAAGTCCCTCTACTTCTATTTGAGGTGAAAATGATGAATCAGACACCTTATCGATAGCAACAGCTCATGGTCCTCCTGGAATCAGAAGTTAATTTGACACAATGGTCGAACGTAGTCAGAGAAATGCTGATGAATGTCTTGTTCGAGCTGTGTATGCAACTGGTTCACGCCTGATGCTCACAAGCAATGTGTATTGGAAGAGATTTCTGAATGTTCTTCGCCCAGCATACACCCCTCCAACCAGACGTGCTTGATCTACTCATTTGCTGGATGCAGAGTTCAACAGAGTTCAAGTGAAGGTCAAGCAAATCATAGAGAAAGCACACAGTATTGCAATCATCTCTGACGGGTGGTCTAATGTTCGTGGGCAAGGAATAATTAACTACATCTCCACCCCTCAACCAGTATTCTACAAGAGCACAGACACAAGGGTCAACAGACACCCCGGTCTCTACATTGCAGATGAGCTGAAGGCAGTCATCAATGACCTTGGACCACAGAAGGTATTTGCACTGGTGACAGAAAATGCTGCGAACATGAAGGCTGCTTGGTCTAAAGTGGAGGAGTCCTACCCTCACATCACACCCATTGGCTGTGCTGCTCATGCATTGAATCTGCTCCTCAAGGACATCATGACACTGAAAACAATGGATACACTCTCTACAAGAGAGCCAAGTAAATGGTTAGGTATGTGAAAGGTCATCAAGTTATAGCAGCAATCTACCTCACCAAGCAAAGTGAGAAGAATAAGAGCACCACATTGAAGCTGCCCAGCAACACCCGTTGGGGTGGTGTTGTCATCATGTTTGACAGTCTCCTGGAGGGGAAGGAGTCTCTCCAAGAAACAGACATATCACAGTCTGCCGATATGGACAGCGCCATCAAGAGGATCCTCCTGGATGATGTATTTTGGGAGAGAGTGGTAAGCAGCCTGAAACTCCTGAAACCTATAGCAGTAGCCATTGCACGGATTGAGGGAGACAATGCCATCCTGTCTGATGTTCAGACTCTGCTTGCAGATGTAAGAGAAGAAATCCGTACTGCCCTGCCCACTTAACTGTTGCTCCAAGCAGAGGAAACTGCAGTTCTGAAAAACATCAAAAAGCGTGAGACTTCTGCCTGAACTTTTTGGGGAGATGCGATGGATCATTGGAGATCATTCGATAATCCCTTTTGTTGTTCAGTGAAATCATTCCATGTGAAGTCAACTAATTTAAAGTTAAATTCGTAACTAAATAGTTTTTCTATTGTAAGGCTTTAATCATTTGCAATTGTCTACTTATGATAAGGTTAAAGGTTTATGTTTCTGTAAATATGTCCAATGCAAAAAACATCTACATTTAAATGGTATTAATATTAATTTGCATAGTCCCACGGAAAGTTTCCATCTCTGAATATTCCCCTAATCACAATATTAAGTGCATTTGACATTTGGTCTATATGCTATCGTCATGCGTGTTTAAATACTATTTTGTAGGACGTAACTAACTTCAGACATGAATCATTTATACACAAGAAATAACACATCTCCAAAAACAAAATGCATGTTTATATACTCAGTTAGGTTCTGCTTTTACCTGTGTAGATGTGTTACTGAGTCTGACACGGTACAGCCAGGGGGGAGATGGAGGACCAATGGCACGGCCTCAAGTACTACTTCCTGGTGACGTCAGCCAATCAGCAGTCTTCCTGGACCTGAGGGGCTCCCGCCACCCCTGTGTCACCAAAACCTTCTTCGGTGATGACTTCATCCCTAATGACATTGCTATTGGCTGCCCTGGCGGTGAGGAGGGGGGCCAGGAGGATAAAGGACACGCACCCTGCGTGCTGGTCACTGGGCCTAACATGGGAGGAAAGTCGACTCTTATGAGACAGGTATGGGTTTTTCTTTCAACTTTATTTGTCCCAGAGAGAAAGTGGTTGTACAGCAAGATCACACATCAAATAAACATTTAGCAGGAATGGCAGTTGATCTTGAACCTCACCTAGGTCCTGTGTGTACTTTTGCTTTTCCTGTAGTTGTTGGCTTGAAGTTGTTAGATTTCCATCTGTGGTGGTTCTGTGTTCTTGGCACAGTCTGGACTAGTAGTGATTCTGGATTTCCTTGGTCCTGATGTGTATTTTGTCCTGTGCTTGGTCACTTCTCCCGCAGTGTGGTCTGGTGGTGGTCTTGGCCCAGTTGGGTTGCTATGTTCCTGCTGAGAGCCTGTCCTTTACCCCTGTGGACAGAGTCTTCACCCGCTTGGGAGCATCGGACCGTATCATGGCTGGTAAGGACTTGTACCCCACTCCCCAGCAAGTCAATGGGTGTGTCCCAATTCTTCTGTAGTGTGGACTTGTGCACTGCTCCCCGTGCATTTTAAAAGTATTTGATTGGTGTAAGCATGGGAAACTGGGAGTTTCGACCATATTTATTCAACCTTCCCTATTAAATGTGAAGTGAACACTTAGGGCATAAGGGTTGAGAATTGGGATACATAAGTGTTTTCCCCGAGTCTCAGGAGTTCCTTAAGATGTCCTCCTGAACTAAGTGAATGTAACCCTGGCCTGTGTGTTCCTTAAGATGTCCTCCTGAACTAAGTGAATGTAACCCTGGCCTGTGTGTTCCTTAAGATGTCCTCCTGAACTAAGTGAATGTAACCCTGGCCTGTGTGTTCCTTAAGATGTCCTCCTGAACTAAGTGAATGTAACCCTGGCCTGTGTGTTCCTTAAGATGTCCTCCTGAACTAAGTGAATGTAACCCTGGCCTGTGTGTTCCAGGGGAGAGCACCTTCTTTGTAGAGCTCAGTGAGACCGCTAGTATCCTCCACCATGGGACCAAGCACTCCCTGGTGCTGCTGGATGAACTAGGTAAACAACACATCTCTTTTCTATTTGTCTGTCTTAAGTCTTTGTGTTGAATTCAACATGGTGTGGGTACTACAAGAAGATGTCTCTTAGTAGCTTTTGGGTTCATCCTCCACTTCTGAGGCATAGTTCTTTGGCCAGTTTTAGACCCAGGACTAGTTCTGGACTAAAAAGCATGCTCAATGGAGATTCTCTTTTGAACATGCTTTTAAGTCAAAGGCTTAATCTGGGTCTGGGAAATCAGCCCATAAAGTTTAAGTGAGAGAGAAACTGATGCGTTGTGTTGCAGGAAGGGGCACAGCCACATATGACGGCACAGCGATAGCCAGTGCGGTGGTGAACGAGCTGGCGGAAAGGATCTGCTGTCGGACCCTCTTCTCCACACATTACCACTCCCTAGTAGAAGACTACACCAACAACCCTGCTGTACGGCTCGGACACATGGTGAGGAGACAAGACACAATGGCAGGGCTGATGGAAACTTTCCAAATGTCCACAAAACACTTATGCTAGACAATGTGGGATCGTTTTGGCAGTAAAATTAATTATGCAAGAATTGTTGGCGGAAATCCTTTTCTCCGCAAATATTGATAATAACCATCATATCGAAGTACGCGATGACATCTTGTGGTCCTCCCACTACGACTTGTCGGGAGAGCATGCAGTTTTAGGCTACAGATTAAATCAGTTCTGATGAACTTCACAGGGTGGTGAAAGTGCAAGATGAGGGGCTTGATGCTCCTTTCCAATAAATATTGAGAATCTTATTCTATTGACATGATGATCGATGCTTGGCTGTCGTTTGACAAATAAAAAAATTATCACTCGTTTGTCCATAACAATCTCATGTAGGCTGTACGTGTGTTCTAGCCAACAGCGCGCAGATAGCGCAATTCATTGGCTAGACTAGAGCGAGCCTGCCAGTACCAGAGTGGGCACACTCGCTATATGAGGAAAACCATGAGTTAAAAATGCGATGGAAACCCATTTGACTTGTATTTTGTTTTTATATGGTAAATACGGATGTACACTACGTCATCACGCACATCCTTTTAAATGCAACAAGTCAATTTCATGGAAACACATCTCTGGAAGGAACATTTGCTTTTTTTATATATTTGCACGAAAATCCTAACTACTGTAATAGATTTCTATTTAAAATGGGCAAAAATAGCTTTTTAGCAAAACTTTTTCTCAAGCAAGAATTTTCCTAGGACTGTCTGGGAGTGGGGAGGGGGAAACTAGCTGTTATTAGCAGAGCAGTTTGGAACTCTTTGCTATTGGTCTATTAACCAAACAGCAAACAATTTTGACTGCACTGGGCCTTTAATCAACCATTCAGTCTTCCCCTATCAGGCCTGTATTGTGGAGAAGGAAGGAGATGAGGACCCTAGCCAGGACACATTGCCTTCCCTTGTAAGTTCAAGCAATTAACCCAATCAACCAATCACTCTGTCACCCTCAGGCCTGTATGGTGGAGAATGAGGGAGATGAGGACCCGAGTCAGGAGACCATCACCTTCCTCTACAAGTTTATCGCGGGGGCGTGTCCTAAAAGCTACGGTTTCAACGCTGCTCGCCTCGCCAACCTGCCTGAAGATGTTATCCAATCAGGCCACAGGAAGGCCAAGGAGTTTGAGAGGAGCACTATTTCCCTACGAGTCTTCAGGTACGTGTTAAACTGACTATACCACACATTAGGAACACCATAATATTGAGTTGCCCCCTCCGCCTTTTTCCCCTCAGAACAGCTTCAATTCTTCGAGGCATGGACTATACAAGGTGTCGAAAGCGTTCCACAGGGATGCTGGCCCATGTTGACTCCAATGCTTCCCACGGTTGTCAAGTTGGCTGGTGGACCATTCTTGATACACACAGGAGACTGTTGAGTGTGTGACACTGACATTTTTTGTCTTGCCCATTCACCCTCTGAATGGCACACATACACAATCCATGTCTTAATTGTCTCAAGGCTTAAAAATCCTTCTTTAACCTGTCTCCTCCACTTCATGTACACTGAACAAAAATATAAACGCAACATGTAAAGTGTTGGTCCCATGTTTTATGAGCTTAAATAAAAGATCCCAGAAATGTTCCATACACACAAAGCTTATTTCTCTAAAGTTTTGGGCACAAATGTGTTTACATCTCTCCTTTGCCACGATAATCCATCCACCTCACAGGTGTGGCTTATCAAGAAGCTGATTTAAACAGCATGATCATGTGCTGGGGACAAAAAAAGTGCAGTTTTGTCACAACACAATGCCACAGATGTCTCAAGTTTTGAAGGAGCATGCAATTGGTATGCTGACTGCAGGAATGTCCACCAGAGCTGTTGCCAGATAATTGATTGTTTTAGGGCATGTGCCAGTATGTCCAACCGGCCTCACAACCACAGACCGTGAATCCACGCCACCCTGACAAAATTGGGTTTGCACATCTGAAGAATTTTTGCAAAATGTCAGAAACCGTCTCGGGGAAGCTCATCTTTGCTCGTCATCCTCACCAGGGTCTTGACGTGACTGCAGTTTGTCGTAACAGACTTCAGTGGGCAAATTGCTCTCCTTCGATGGCCGCTGGCATGCTGGAGAAGTGTGTTCTTCACGGATGAATCGCGGCAATTTGATTGCACAGAGATACAATGACAAGATCCTGAGACCCATTGTCGTGCCATTCATCTGCCTCATGTTTCAGCATGATAATGCACAGGCCCAATGTTGCAAGGATCTGTACACAATTTCTGGAAGCTGAAACTGCACCAGTTTTTCCATGGCCGGCATACTCATCCAGACATGTCATCCATTGATCATATTTGGGATGCTCTGGATCGAAATGTACGACAGCATGTTCCATTTCCCGCCAGTATCCAGCAACTTTGCATGGCCATTGAAGAGTGGGACAACATTCGACAGGCCACAATCAACAGCCTGATCAACTCTATGCGAAGGAGATGTCTCGCTGCCTGAGGCAGTCGCACCAGATACTGACTGGTTTTCTGATCCACACTCATACTTATTTTTTTTAAGCCATCTGTATTCCATAGATTAGGGTCTAATGAAATGATTTTCCTTGTGAACTGTAACTCAGTAAAATCTTTGTTCAGTGTACATTGATTTGGAGTGGATAGTGACATCAATAAGGGATCATAGGTTTCACCTGGTCAGTCTGTCATGGAAAGAGCAGGTGTTCTTTGTGTATATGAATTTAAGTAACTAGGTATTTTTCCATCTTTTTGCTCCACAGGAAGCTGTGTTTGTATGCTGAAGACCCCACAGCAGCCAGCACACAGTTTGCCTTGCTGGTCCGGATGGTCAGCAACCTGTGAAGATGAAGCCGTTTCGTTTTTTGGGCCTGTTCAAGAGAACGTTACATCGAGTAGAATAGACTGAAGACAGTTTCCTATCTGCAACCTTTCACATCCCTGAATCGTTCTTTATAGTTTGCTCTCCCCTTTCCACCATCACAAATCACTACTGTATAATCTAATAAAGTTTATTTAGAAAAAATGACCGCTTTCCTCTATCTAGGAAATTAAACCCTTTTAATTCACACTAGCATCTACAAAGTGGTTATTGGATACTCCACAATATATTAAGTCTAGATGTTATGGTACATGCATACAATTCTGGCTGTTTGAGAACCCACAGTCACCGAAACACATGAATGGGAAAGCAAACCATATACTGGTTATATATTTAAGAGCTTTACTTTAGAAAAAGATCTCTGGCAATGTTTTACTCTAATATGAAAATATTTGCCTTAGGCAATACAGATCTGGGCCCCAGGCTATGGTCAATGACATAACCAGAGGCGTTTGCAAGACTGGACAAACAGATCTGGGACCAGGCTAGAAAATCACCATGACAGCCTGGGATCCTACTAACTAGACAGCTGTCAGTTCACAAGACTAAGGGCTGGATTCAATCAGTATAGCAGAGGATCCGCATTATAGCTCAATTTAAATTTGAAAAGCTACGTTTGGCAACATCGGAAATTTCCTTCACATTTTAACGCAGAAGATAAAGATTGAATCCAGCCCTTAATACTTGTCATTTATACTGAGGTTTACCTCCAGTGTGGTCCAAATAATACGAAATATGTAGGGAAGCATTCATGGTTCCTTAACTCCATATTGCAGACATGTGTTTGGGTGTTCAGAGTCAAAACAATAATGGCCACAGTTCTAGATCAATTCTAAAAGCTTTTAACAAGACCAATGTATTTTTCGCAAGTCTCATTTAAAATAGTCAACATTGCTGGAGAGAATGTTGCTTTGTTTTCTTTCACAGAAAGAATGTAGGTACTGCGACATTACACTTACACCAAGTCCGTGGGGGGTAATAACCAAAAAAAAAAAAAAATTAATATATTTAATAAAATAAGACATTCAAGTACAGTAACATTTCTGCATGAAAATACAAAACTACATGAGAAAAGCATTTAAAATATTTTTTTCTTAAAAAACCCGAAGTGCTAGGTAATTTCTTTTTCTGTAACCATACATATACCAGCACAACGGTTTGTTGCCGGAGACAGAAGCGGTGTGTGGCGAGGCTCTGCCTCCTCCGCCTGAGGAACTAGTTCCTCGTATGGCTCTGAGCGTTGCTGTGCCATTATGCCACCGTCAATGGCTGTACAATAACTGCAGCCTGACTTCAATTGCCCACTTCGCCAAGAAAGGCAGGGAGGGGCATTAAAATGTCTAGCGTCCATCCACAGCTCCGCTATAAAGCTGAAATGCTTCCCATGAATTCTCCAACCTGAGTCAATATCTGAAATGGCACCCTATTCCCTTCATAGGGTACTTTTGACTAGGACCCTATGCTGGCCCTGTTCAAAAGTAGTGCCCTATGAAGGGAATAAGAATACCCATCCATCACCGACCAAGTCCCATTGCCTCCTTGTCAACATGTTGCTGGGAAGGAAAATAAAAAGGGAGGAGAAGCGGTGCAGGCAGTCAGTGCATCCACAGCAGAAATGTCTTGTGTATAATGTCTCCTTTCAGCTCGTCTGTCCATCACGACATCCATTTTTTAAAGTAATTTTTACATTGTGTGATATTTATAAGTTTGTATTTTTCCTCCTCCCCATAGGTGGACTAGTTAGCTGAGCTGAACAAACAGGAGTTTCTGTCCAAAATGGCACCCTATTCCCTACATAGTGCACTACTTTTGACCAGGGCCAGCATAGGGTCTGAGTCAAAAGTAGTGCACTATATAGGGAAAAGGCGTGGAAGTGTCCGGGGGGTCCAGGGGTCCAGCTTAGTTGTGTTGCAGCGTATTGGACTCTATAGGAGGGGCTGAGTCGTACAGTGTGTCTGTGTCGTGCGTAGGCTCTCCGGCTAGCGTGCAGGGGTTTGACAACGTTCCGGCTCCACAGTCACAGAAAAATCTACATTGAAGACAAAAGAATTATGCTGGAAATGACATGAAAGACTAAACTATCAACTGATCAAGTAGCCACTGAAATACTAGCAGATATCCAGTTGGAACTGTAGATTTAAAAAATGTATTAAAGTCAATTACTGACTTGAATGTGACATTTCATTTGGCACAGGAGGAAGAGGTTTTGCAACATAAAACCAGATATAATTTGAATATCTGCAGTCATTTAGCATGAAGTATCGCTGTAATATATAGTGCGTGCGTGTGTATGGGTCTCATTAACGAGAGAATAGTAACATACCTATCATGCCTAATGAACTCTACGTCGTGCCCCTGGTGGCACTTCTTGATGCAGTTCACACAGATGGCGTTGCGGTCTGTTGTGTTACAGGTGTGACACCTGACCAGACAGAGGGACAGAACAAAGAAACAGGTGATGAGCCAAACGAGTTGTCCAGATTACATCGATTAAAGTGGACAGCTGGGGCCTGTTGCAGAAAGCTGGATCAATGAGTTAGCTGGCTAACTGTCCAATATTGCTTGAAATAACGTCATTTTCAGAACATAGCGTTCTCAAATCAACCAGAAAGTCAAGAGTTATGTGGCTGTTTATCAAAGTTGAAATGGCTAACTTAATCCTGCTTTCTGGAAAATCCCACTGGTAGAAGTTAGATATATATAGGGTAAGAAATTATTACCTGTAAAAATCGTGCATTGGATAGCTGGTGTAACTTGAAATCTTGTACAGGCACTGACCTCTGCTCACAGCTTTTTCAATGGCATCTTGATTGTTCAATATTTTGTTATCTGTGGAGACAGGAGGACAGGTATAGTTGGATCAGTCCAGGTACAGATAAGAAAAAGTAATGAAGAGGCAATTTAAGAGAAATCAATTTTGACAAAGACCAACTGATGTAAGTAGATCATAGATTCCAGGAATAAAACATCCACAAAATCACACACTGTCCTCCCCTTTACCTTTCATTGTAACGTTGACACCAGATGCGAGAAACAACCCTCCAAAGCGGTTATTGAAGATCTGATTGCCCTCCAGGGTTGCCGTGGCATGATTGGTGATCTCAATACCTGTTGGACAGAGACTGGTCAGGATCAGCGTGGAGGAAGTGGAGATTCAGGCCCGACCCCTAAGCCCTATGCACTTGTGGAGATCTAAGAGGATTTGATTGGTATAAGCAACATGGTGAAACTTCCACATTTTGGATTGGGACTCAATCGTCGTCTACAAATGACGGTCTACTATTAATCAAAAGGATACAAAGCAAAATACTGCTCGGCCGTGTTCATTAGGGCAAACAATGGACAACTTTTTTTGTAACAAATTTGGATTTCTTATTGTACAAATCCAGGTAGTCCCTCCCTCTCGTTTCATTCCACTTTCCACCATATGGTGCCTAATGAAGATTAACTGGATTGAACCCTGCTTTCTAGCATAGCGTAATGCACCTGCAGCGAAGCCGTCAAATATTCGGTTCTTCCTCAGGATGGGGTGGCTGTTGGTGCTGATGAGGACCCCTGCTTGGGCGTTCCTGAATATATCGTTCTCCTCCAGTAAACCTCGTCCTCCGTTGAATATACAGATCCCTCCGTCTCTCCCGTCGTGGATCTTATTCCTCCGGAGGGTGGGGTTGCTGTCAGTCTTTATCCACACCCCCGCCATGGCGTTGTCAAAAATCTCATTGTCCTCGATGAAGCCCAAACCTGAAACAGAGTCAATATATCAGCCAATAGGTCTCCTGTTCATTTATCCTGGTTAGAGGGTTCATGAGGGAGCATCTGAGTTACACAGCAATTTGATGAGTCCACTTCACTCAGAACCTGTGAGTGCAGGGTGTCTTCACTGTTCTGCACATGAATTGAAAATGTAGAAAGGTACCCTTTCTGAAGAAAGCGTGTGCTTGCTTCACCCCTATCCAGACAAGATCAAGCAGTGCCAGATGAGGATGGATAAAGAAAGAACAATAGATTCTGGTTTCTCACCTGAGTTGTAAACCAGAATGCCTCCATTTTGACCTCCCCAGATCTTGTTCCGTCTGATTTTGGGATTGCTGCCAGTTCTGTTACAGTGGGAAACATTAACCAGCAATCAATCAATCAATGCATATAATAAAACATTGATAGTGCTATAACAAGAGCTCATAGCACTGTGATATATTACAACATGCACTACATGATCTACACAGGTTGCCATTAGATCCCATTGTATGGTTGGCCATTCATTTTGAGTTCCAGCTCTCTCACTGACCTGATTTGAACTCCGGAGTACATGTGGTTGTAGATATCATTGTCCTCCAACACTCCATGGCCGTTGTCGTAGAAGTAGACGCCAACCTGTATGACCCACACAAGGCGAAGTGTTTAGTTTGCAGGTTGTTGTCAAATTTCATTCATTCATCTGTGAGAGATGAGTGGCCCATAGAGCCATCTGAACAGACAGACTGGTCTCTCTCCATCTCCGTACCTGTTTCCCACTGTGTATCCTGTTCCTCCTGAGGACAGGTGTGCTTCCTGTAGTCACCCACACTCCTGCCAGCGTGTTGCTGTACACCTCGTTCTCCTCTATCACCCCCTGTCCCTTTTCATGCTACAGGGGAGACACATTCATTACATTACTAATACCCTTATCCAACGAGAGCCGTCCCGTCTTTATCCAACGAGAACCGTCTCGTCTTTCAGAATCCACTGACTACAAGATGGCTCTGTATCAATATACACTTTAGTCATTTAGCAGACAGACACTCTTATCCAGAGCGACTTACAGGAGAAATTAGGGTTAAGTACCTTGCTCAAGGGCACATGGGCCTATTTTTCACCTAGTCGGCTCGGGAATTAGAACCAGCAACCTTCGGTTACTGACCCAACGCTCTTAGCCGCCTGCCTAGCGTTTAAGAGCATTTTATTTTCAGACACTAATAAGGTGGGCTAGTAGTTAAAGATGCTAAAGGATTGCAAAGAAACTGCAGCTATAAGTCTCATAAGTATTTGCTACACATGACTACGTTTTCTTTAAATACACATTAAAATAAAGTTATAAAAAGCCCTACTTACCACATAGATGCCCCCGTGCTGTCCGTCGTGGATCTTGTTGTGTCGTACGATGGGACAGCTGTTTGTCCTGATCTGGATCCCTGCCAAGGCATTACCGTAGATATCGTTCCCCTCGATGAGGCCTCGCCCATCACCGAATATGTAAACTCCGCCCTGGTTACCGTTGAAGATTGCGTTGCCCCTGTGATTGACACAACGTGGAAAGATTTCATCAGTATCCATTTACACAGAATCAATTGAACTTAATATGGGTTGTATAACAGACAACAGAGCGAGCGATATAGAAAGAGGGAAAGAGAGGGGGGAGAGAAAGAGAGAGAGAAAGTGTTTGACTTTAAAACCTCACTGACCTTATTGTAGGATCACTATTGGAGGTGATCCACACTCCAGCAAAGTTGTTTGCATAGATCTTGTTCTCAATGAACTGTCCTCGGCCCTTCTCGTGCACGTAGATCCCTCCCGTCTGTCCGTGGTGGATCTCACAGCGCACCACCGTGGGGTTGGCGTACGCCTTCACCTCGAAGCCAGCTATGCGGTTCCTGTGGATGTTGCAGCTCTCAAAGTAGCCCTGCAGGGGGAGACAGAGTCACGGTCAGTCAAAATAAATCACAATGCCAAGGCTCTTTCTCAATTCATATTTTCTCAATTGTTTGCATCCTCTCTCCTTGCCTCCTTTTTCAAAAGCATTGGAGAAGATGGTCAGTGGGGAGGAACCTTGGACCTTCTCTAATACGTTTCAGAAGAGCAAGGTGCTAAACTGATCTTTCCTCTTGAGAAAATTACCTCAATCTGATGCCTTATGTAACTAAGCTACAGTGTGAGTAGGAACACATTTACATATTTTTTTTAATGGAAAAGCTGTGGATTAAGGCTTATGTAACTAAAATCAGTGGTGCGTCTCTAAAACCTACACATGGATTAAACTGCAAGCCAACACTTCTCTTTAAGAAGAAGAAACAGCTGCAGACTGAGGTTCTACAGTACACTAAGGTTCTTCCTCAATTCTTCTTTCCTTGTTACCTCGCATCCTCTCCTTCTCAAAACACATTGAAGAAGGTCAGAGGGGAGAGACCTTGGACTTTCTCTTGCAATAGGTGAGAGGATGCAAGATATGGAGGTAAGATGAATTGAGATGGCGCCTTAAGTCACTACAGTAGACAATGAGCTGGCCACAGTGGACCAATATGGCGTGTCATCCCAGTGGTAGCCAGACCAGACCAATAGAGACCAGACCAATATGGCGTGTCATCTCAGTGGTAGCCAGACCAGACCAATAGAGACCAAACCAATATGGCGTGTCATCTCAGTGGTAGCCAGACCAGACCAATAGAGACCAGACCAATATGGCGTGTCATCTCAGTGGTAGCCAGACCAGACCAATAGAGACCAGACCAATATGGAGTGTCATCTCAGTGGTAGCCAGACCAGACCAATAGAGACCAGACCAATATGGAGTGTCAACTCACCATGCCATGGTCGAAAGTGAAGACGCCCACGTCTCTGCCGTGGTGGATGTGGTTCCGTCTGATGATGGGGTTGCCATGGTTTTTCACCCAGATCCCAGCTAGAGCGTTGTTGGAGATCTCGTTGTCCTCATAGATACCCTGGAAACACAGTGTCAGTTTCACAGCAGAATCTTGGAAATGGGATGATATGTGTTATCAAATGCCATAAGGAAAGAGCGGTGTGTGTGTGTTTGCGTTACCTACCTGTGCATGGTCGGTAATGTAAAGCCCCACGTTCTCACAGTCGCTGATGTTGCAGTGTTTGATGGTGGGACAAGCTCCCTGGCCGCTCACACAGACCGCTGAGCCCACTGAAACAAACAGGTGTAGAGGCAGCAAGGTGAGCATGCTAGAGCCACGTGAATCAACTACGTTAGACTTCTCTGACAGATACCCACCCACTGTCTCAATTAAATGTGTTGAAGACACTGGGTCAAAATAGCTAGCATAGCTCCAGCATTATTTTAAAGAGTAGAACCCTATGAGCTATGATAATTATTATGCATTTGGGAGTCAAAATGCGATCCAAAATGAAAAGGCCCTATAAATAACAAAATGAATAAATGCCCATTAATTGGACTACACTAGGTAGGTCTGAGAGGCTAAGACCATGTTTTATGAAAGGCATGTAGGTCTGTGGGGAGATGGAGACATTGTGTTGTAAGGTACCTGTGCAAGTGCTGCGTATGATACAGTGGTCAATGCTGGGGCTGCAGTTGACTGTAATCTCCAGACAGTGGTGGGCGTTGTGATGCTGGGCAGACTTATCGTCAGGATTAAACTAAAGGACAACAAACATACGAGAGTTAGACGAGTTAATTACATGACTAAGACATGACTAATGTCAGGCTAAAAGTAGATAAAAGCTCCTGCTAAATGGCATATATTATATGACTAAGCTATGAGTCATATTCATAACATTTGACGAACAACCACAACTGACATGTCAAGACTGCCCTTTGTTTTAGACCAGCTGTATTTACAATGATATGTGGACCCCTAATGTACAGAGATCAGGCATACACAAACAGTCAGCTAGGCTAGAGTCCTACTACATAAGTCATGGAAAATATCTCACCTTGATGGTCATGTAGCCAACGTATGCGTCCTCTGAGCCCTCCATGAAGACAAACGTGGAGTCTCTGGTGTTCTCAATGATCACTTTGTCTGCTACTTTACCAGGTGCTGTTGAAAGATGAACGTGGTTAGGATGAAAAGGATGAGGTTAGAAAGACAACGTCAGGCTAAAAGTGTCCAGCAATGACAATCAGTTAACAGGTTAAGTGGTCATGAGACCAGAGGCCTGCAAGCAGAGCAAAATGTATTTGGTGGTACAGTAACCAAAAAAAGTTAGGAACCACTGGTACAGATAGACAACGAACAGACAGTAGGTCAACTCAATAATGAATACGTACCAGCTCCGATCATCGTGATAGGTGACTCTATGTAGATCCACTCGTCAGTGTAGACCCCAGAGTGGACGAATATGAGGCCATCAAAGTGGGCCTCCTGAACACCCCCCAGTGCATCCTCTATGGTGTCATAGTACTGAGGAAGAGGCAGAACAGAGAAGTGTGTTAGAACCAAGTCAGTGAACACATGATGACCAATCACTCAATAACAACCTTAAACAGAACTCTCTGGGCAAATTTCCCAGATTAAGAAGCCTAGTCCTAAACTAAAATGTTAGGCCTTTATCAATTGAGATTCTTCATTCAGTGTGCATTTTAGTACAGGACTACGCTCAATCTGTGTCAAGGAAACTGGCCTTCAAATTCTCTAAAACAACTCTTACAAGCATGTTCTCTCTTCCTTTGTATCTGGCAGGATTACTGTAGAAGTGTTCTGCGAAGCCTGTCTTCACGTGTGCTCCTTTATACTGAAAGCAAAAAAAGAACATCTAGCCATTGTTATTATAACATAGTAATACTTATGGTGGGATTCCTTCTAGAAACACAGCAACCTCAAGTGATATTAGACTCCACTGGGATAACTTGCGCCATAGAATTAGAATTACTGAGACTCTGTTCTTGCATGCATACGTCTGTACAAACTATTGACAGTACATTTTAGCAGCAGCAGTATCTACAATGCATTTAGAAAGTATTCAGACCCCTTCACTTTTTCCACATTTTGTTACAGCCTTATTCTAAAATGGATTAAATACAAATTTTCCCTCATCAATCTACACACAATACTCCAAAATGACAAAGTTTACATTTTTTTGCAAATGTACTACAAATAAAAAAAAACTTAAATACCTTATTTACATAAGTATTCAGACTCTTTCCTATGAGACCTGAAATTGAGCTCAGGTGCATCCTGTTTACATTGATCATCATTGAGATGTTTCTACAACTTGATTGGAGTCCACCTGTGATCAATTCAATTGATTGGACATGATTTGGAAAGGCACACACCGGTCTATATATGGTCCCACAGTTGACGGTGCACGTCAGAGCAAAAACCAAGCCATGAGGTCGAAGGAATTGTTCATAGAACTCTGAGACACGATTTTGTCGAAGCCTCCAATCTGGGGAAGGGTACCAAAACATTTCTGCAACATTGAAGGTCCCCAAGAACAGTGGCCTCCCATCATTCTTAAATGGAAGAAGTTTGGAACCACCAAGACTCTTCCAAGAGCTGGCCGCTCGGCCAAACTGAGCAATCAAGGGAGAAGGGCCTTGGTCAGGGAGGTGACCAAGAACCCGATGGTCACTGACAGCGCTCCAGAGTCCCTCTGTGGAGCTGGGAGAAGCTTCCAGAAGGACAACCATCTCTGCAGCACTCCACCAATCAGGCCTTTATGTTAGGCCAGACGGAAGCCACTCCTCAGTAAAAGGCACATGCCAGCCCGCTTGGAGTTTGCCAAAAGGCACATAAAGGACTCGCAGACCTGAATGCCAAGCGTAATGTCTGGAGGAAACCTGGCACCATCCCTACGGTGAAGCATGGTGGTGACAGCATCATTTTGCGGGGATGTTTTTCAGCAGCAGGGACTGGGAGACTAGTCAGTACAGAGAGATCCTTGATGAAAACCTGCTCCAGAGCTCTGAGGACCGCAGACTGGGGCAAAGGTTCACCTTCCAACAGGACAACGACCCTAAGCACACAGACAACGCAGGTGTGGCTTCGGGACAAGTCTCTGAATGTCCTTGAGTGGCCCAGCCAGAGCCTGGACTTGAACATCTCTGGAGAGACCTGAAAATAGCTGTGCAGCGATGCTCCCCATCCAACCTGACAGAGCTTGAGAGGATCTGCAGAGAAGAATGGGAGAACTCCACAAATACAGGTGTGCCAAGCTTGTAGCATCATACCCAAGAAGACTCGAGTAAATGTGATATTTCACTGATCCTCCCCTGTGTTGAGGATCAGCGTGGCAGATGTGTTGTTACCTACTCTTACCACCTGGGGGCGGCCCGTCAGGAAGTCCAGTTGCAGAGGGAGGTGTTTAGTTCCAGTGTACTTAGCTTAGTGATGAGCTTTGAGGGCACTATGTTGTCGAACGCTGAGCTGTAGTCAATGAATAGCATTCTCACATAGATGTTCCTTTTGTCCAGGTGGGAAAGGGCAGTGTGGAGTGCAATAGAGATTGTATCATCTGTGGATCTGTTGGGGCGGTATCCAAATTGGAGTGGGTCTAGAGTTTTTGGGATAATGGTGTTGATGTGAGCCATGACCAGCCTTTCAAAGCACTTCATGACTACAGACGTGGGGTCTGAATACTTTCCGAATGGACTGTATATGGTTGAGTAACAGTAAGGACAGTGAAGGTTTACAAAGGTCAGAGTGTAAGAGTTTGGAGGACAGTGCGAGTTTAGTGACGACAGTGAGGGTAGAGGTCAGAGGTAACTGTTTGTAAACCATCACTGTCCTGAGAGCAGAGGTGAGAGGTAACAGTGAGGGTATAGAGGACAGAGGTGAGTAACAATTAGGACAGTTTGGGTATAGAGGTCATGGGGTCATAGTCCTACCAGCTGCTGAAAGCTCTCTTTCCACGGGTTGGGCTGCTCGTACTCCTCTGGGTTAATCTGGAAGAACTTCCCCGCCTCAGGGTGCATCATGGGACGCGTGTACTCAAACACCTCCATGTACAGCCTCTTCCTGTGAAGCAAAGCAAGGCACACAGACAGACACCAGACAGGGTTACTTCATGTGTTAACACTCGGTGGGGGGGGGTCTCGGAGGGAAAGACATGGTGTGTGTTCCACATCGGTCCATTGCAGTCAGACTGTGCAGAATCACTGGTCTACAAATCACCTTGCATCCCAAATTGACAAGCCACTATGTGATCAAGATTAGATTCTGTGCATCGGCTTGCTGAAACTGCTGATTAACTGAGTGGTGTGGGAGGGACTTGAATGGGGATGTCCATTCTATAGATTCTATTGCTGTGGTCTCACCATCCATCCAGACTGACAGACAGAACGAACGGCAGTGTGTCTCACCCTCCACACACACACAACCAGTCAAACAAGGCTGGTCATGGCTCACATCAACACCATCATCCCGGAGACCTTAGACCCACTACAAATCGCATACAGCCCCAACAGATGGCACAATCTCAATCCACACTGCCCTTTCCCACCTGGACAAAAGGAACACCTATGTGAGAATGCTATTCATTGACTACAGCTCAGCGTTCAACACCATAGTGCCCTCAAAGCTCATCACTAAGCTAAGAACCCTGGGACTAAACACCTCCCTCTGCAACTGGATCCTGGACTCCCTGACAGGCCGCCCCCAGGATGTAAGGGTATGCAACAACACATCTGCCACACTGACCCACAACACGGGGCCCCTAGGGATGTGTGCTCAGTCCCCTCCTGTACTCCCTGTTCACCCACAACTGCGTGGCCAAGCACGACTCCAACACCATCATTAGGTTTGCTGACGCTGAGACAGCCTATAGGGAGGAGGTCAGAGACCTGGCAGTGTGGTGCCAGGACAACAACCTCTCCCTCAATGTGAGCAAGACAAAGGAGATGATCGTGACTACAGGAAAAGGAGAGCCGAACAGGCCCCCATTAACATAGACAGGGCTGAAGTGGAGCAGGTCGAGAGTTTCAAGCTGCTTGGTGTCCACATCACCACCAAACTACCATAGTCCAAACACACCAAGGCAGGTGTGAAGAGGGCACAACAACACCTTTTCCCCCTCAGGAGACAAAAGACTTGGTATGGGTCCCAGATCCTCAAAAAGTTATCCAGCTGCACCATCGAGAGATTCCTGAATGGTTTCATCACCGCCTGGTATAGCAACTGCTCAGCATCCGACCATAAGGCGCTACAGAGGGTAGTGCGTATGGCCCAGTACATCACCGGGGTCAAGCTTCCTGCCATCCAGGGCCTATGTACTAGGCGGTGTCAGAGGAAGGCCCAAAAGAATTGTCAGAGACTCCAGTCACCCTAGTCATAGACTGTTTTCTCTGCTACCGCATGGCAAGTCTAGATCCAAAAGGCTCCTTAACAGCTTCTACCTCCAAGCCATAAGACTGCTGAACAATTAATCAAAATTTACATTGACAGCCCCCCCCCCCTCCGTTTTTACACTGCTGCTACTCGCTGTCTAAGCATACTCACTTTACCCTTACCTACATGTACGAATTACCTCGACTAACCTGTACCCCTGCACATTGACTCTGTACCCCCTGTATATAGCCTCATTATTGTTATTTTATTGTGTTACCTTTTCATTTGATGTAGTAAATATTGTCTTAACTATTTCTTGAACTGCAAAGTTGGTTAAGGGCTTGTAAGTAATACAATTTGATTTGAAACAGACAGCCAACCAGACAGAGACACAGCCGAAACAGCCACTCACCAGAGGATGGGATCATTGGCCAATTCACTGAAGCGTTTGCAGACACATGCTGCGCGACACAGGTCCTGCTCCAGCAGGTAGGAGAAGATCTTCAGAACCACCTCGTCTGGCAGCTTCTCCTCGAGGTAGTGCTCCGCAGGCGCTGCTAGTGGTGAAAGCAACGAGACGGACACTTTATTAGGTTCACACATCCAAAGTAATAACAGAGCTGGACAGAAAGAAGGTCCAACACAGAGAAGAGGCATTTTTAACCTCCAATTCTCATAACATGTTAAGCAACATCAACAACTCTCCAAAACCTTTGTCGTTGGTTTTACTGTATTGTGTATGTCATTGTTGTCTTTTAAAGATTTTTGTAAGATTAGCCAGAGGTGAGAAGTGACAGGACAGTGATTCTAATAAATCAAAATTCAACAAAAAGTCTGTAAGATCAAAGTATTATTTTACCTGGTAAATCTTGAGACTTTCCTGACACTCTGGCACGTTTTGCCCGATGGCCAAAGTCTTCTGTGGCTGAAGTGGAAGCACCCTGTGCATAAAAATGTAAAAAAAGATTGTTATAAGCCTTGATAGCTTTGACACGTTTTGATAGAACAGACAGTGGTCATCTGCTTAAAATGACCGTATCAATATTTCAGCATTGTTTTTAATAAATCAAATTCTTCAATTAATCACTACCACTAGTGAAATACTAATCAATTATGCAAAGAGGAAAAATGTATTATCAAATTCAGCTCGTGGGTGAAAGGACGACATGCTAAAGATACCATTGTGGGTGGAATGCATTTCCCACTGATATTGCTCAACAGTCTAGGTTATAATGTCTGCAATATGTCTTTATAACCAGTGGCACTCAACAGCCTGAGTTAAGTGAGCTGATTCATTATGGCAGATCCATGTTCAGCAGGCAAACAGATAGAAATGTCATGAGTAGAGCTAAAATTATTCATTATTCTACATGTCAGAGGCATCATGTTTGTTCTACATAACATATGTCTATCTATATGGTGCACTGCTTTTGACAGGGGCGTAGTGCACTATATAGGGAGCCATTTGGGACACATTCCCTTCTAATGACTCACCTCCATGTTAGTCTTTGCTGGACACGCTGCTGTTCTCTTGGGTAGTAGAGACTTTCTTCGAAGTTGGTACGGACTATTCTGAGCTCCTGGACCGGATTCTTCTGCAACCATATCTGCAGGGACGTCCTCATCTGGAGAGAAAGAGAGGACACAGTCAAAACAACCATATGTGCAGGGACGTCCTCATCTGGAGAGGAAGAGAGGACACAGTCAAAACAACCATATCTGCAGGGACGTCCTCATCTGGAGAGAAAGAGAGGACACAGTCAAAAGCCTCTCTGCTTAAGCTACGACAAGTAGAAATGTTACGGCTGCACAGCAGTGAGCTACATTTCCTTTGCACAGCGCTAAAATCTTTCACAGAGTAGAGCTGTCCTTCTAGAAGTCGGCATGCCTCTCAGATGGCTGACTGACAGCAGAGTACTCGCCTTCATTCCAGTCAGTATCTTCTAAATAAAAGAGGAATATGCGAAGACTGAACGTTAGCTACATGAAGTAGCTAAGAGAAAAAATGTAATGTAGTCCAAGATAAGGTCCCTTAGGAAACTGCTTCCTGTCCTGTCACAATAGCTGCTCCCTGGCATTTTAATTCGTTGTCATGTCAAACACTGTACTCAAAGAATTATAGAATTAGAACAATCATTCTATTTCCATGATTCCAACAGTTCACCCAAGTATTTTGCTCTAAATCGCAAGTCAATCGCAACATTTAGTCAAATAAAGTGTCTAGATTGTTTGTCCATATCGTGCAGCCCTACGTGGCAGTGTGGAAATTATCTCAAATGAAAATGGTTTCTGGTTGAATTGAATGGTATATAACAATCAGAATGGAGAAAGACCCAATGAAATCACTTAGAATGTGTGCGATGTATGGCTGACCCCATTTAGTCGACCAGTTGCAATTATTTGTATTTATTTCTTTATGGTGCACAAGACACCTGTCTGATTCGCGCCTGACTGAGTGGACTAATCCATTGGAGGCCACGTGGATGGCACAGTCCACCACTAAGACGTGATACTGAAATTGTATATGGTTATATTATATAAAAAATAATGGTGCAACACTAATGAGTCTAATATTATTTTAGAACAAATGCTCTCCCACGTTGGATACGGTCGCTGTCCGCGGTTCTGAAACAATCTTCAGCGCACAGTAGAATTTGCGCCTTTCCCTAAGTTGCTATGTGCATAATAGCAAAGTTAACCAGCAAATTGAGATTGAGAACAATGCGGTGGAGCCAGCATCAGCAGAGATGAGGAAACAGCCCTTGCCTTAGCCTAATTGTCTAAGAGAAGTGAGGAGAGAAGAAACCCCAACTTAATTAGGTCTATAATCAATAACCCAATTGTTAAATGTGCCTGGCTTTATAAATCATCCCTATATATATATATATATATATCTACATAAATAAGACAGATCCTGATTCTGTTGCCTGTTTGAGTGTTTGTTTAATAGCCTACTGATTCCGTGAGCACCAAGCCTCATGCAACGGCAAATGTCAGATAAAGCAATTTCACAGATTGAGCTGTTTCTAATCTTTGCTATGCTGTAATAAAGGCTTTACACATTTTTTACATTAGAACAGACTGGTATTACTTATCATTTATTCAGTGTTGTTTACACTTTTCCAAACAGGCAGAAAAAGACTAATCTAACATCTGTTTGACACATAATATGCACGCAGCTCTCGCTGCTATACCCTCTTACTGTTATTACCCTGCCTTTCTAAGGTGTTCGAAAGCAAAGTTAAACAGATCACCGACCATTCCGAATCCCACCGTACCTTCTCCGCTATGCAATCTGGTTTCCGAGCTGGTCATGGGTGCACCTTAGCCACGCTCAAGGTCCTAAATGATATCATAACCGCCATCGACAAGAGACAATACTGTGCAGCTGTATTCACCGACTGCTGCGGGTGATTCTCTTGATCCACCTCTACGCAGACGATACCATTCTGTATACTTCTGGCCCTTCTTTGGACACTGTGTTAACTAACCTCCAGACGAGCTTCAATGCCATACAACTCTCCTTCCATGGCCTCCAACTGCTCTTAAATGCAAGTAAAACTAAATGCATGCTCTTCAACCGATCGCTGCCCACACCTGCCCGTACATCCAGCTTCACCACTCTGGGCGGTTCTGACTTATGTGGACAACTACAAATACCTAGGTGTCTTGGTTAGACTGTAAACTCTCCTTCCAGACTCACATTAAACATCTCCAATCCAAAATGTAATCTATAAATCGGCTTTCTATTTCTCAACAAAGCATCCTTCACTCATGCTGCCAAACATACCCTCATAAAAACGGACTATCCTACCAATCCTTGACTTCGGCCATGTCATTTATAAAATAGCCTCCAACACTACTTGGTAAAGTGGATGCAGTCTATCACAGTGCCATCCGTTTTGTCACCAAAGCCCCATATACTACCCACCACTGCGACCTGTAGCTCTCGTTGGCTGGTCCTCGCTTCATATTCCTCGCCAAACCCACTGGCTCCAGGTCATCTATAAGTCTTTGTTAGGTAAAGCCCCGCCTTATCTCAGCTCACTGGTCACCATAGCAGCACCCATCCGTAGCACGCGCTCCAGCAGGTATATTTCACTGGTCACCCCCAAAGCCAATTCCTCCTTTGGCCGCCTTTCTTTCCAATTCTCTGCTGCCAATGACTGAAACAAACTGCAAAAATCACTGAAGCTGGAGACTCATATCTCCCTCACTAGCTTAAGCACCAGCTGTCAGAGCAGCTCACAGATCACTGCCCATCCACCTACCTCATCCCCATACTGTTATTTATTTTGCTCCTTTGCACCACAGTATCTCTACTGGCACACTCATCTGTTGCACATCTATCATTCCAGTGTTTAATTGCTATATTGTAGTTATTTCGCCACTATGGCGTATTTATTTATTTATTTATCTCCCTTATCCTACCTCATTTGCACACACTGTATATAGACTTTTTCTATTGTATTATTGACTATGTTTGTTTATTCCATGTGTAACTTTGTGTTGTTGTTTGTGTCGCACTGCTTTGCTTTATCTTGGCCAGGTCACAGTGGTAAATGAGAACTTGTTCTCAACTTGCCTACCTGGTTAAATAAAGGTGAAATAAAAAAAAAACATAATAATAATAACGATCATCATTATAATAATGTAATGTTGTTATCAGTGGGCTTAGTATAGTATCCTTGTATAACCACCATCGAGCTGTAGGCCTAAGAGCGCATCCTGTTTAGTCTTAATTTCGTAACTTACTTAGGCCTATATCTCAATATATAGGCTACAATATCAATCAATCATTCATTCCATCACACAGCATAAGAGACATTCATGCTTTGAAATGCAATCAAGAATTGTAGTTTAAAAATGAAACAAAAAGGGAGCTTTGAAAAATTAGCCTAAACAATAAATAAACCGCAATTCACGAATGCAGTCAACTGTTTTTATACTGCTGTAATAAAAGATATATATATGAGATATTTTTTTTTACGTTAAAACAGACTCTGATTCACTTATTTAGTGTTGTTTACACTGTTCCAAATGGTCAGAAAAAAGTATATTGTAATCTAACAGCAACTGTTCGGGCACATATAATACTCTCAGAACGCGTGATCCTATACCCTAATTTATCTGGATCTCCAGTAGCTTCCACAACTAAGTCAAATGTCTTCCACACATCTGACTTCCCCTTTCCCTCCTGAGCAACCAGTAAACATTTGCCCGTTTCGAGTTTCTTTTTCATGTCCGCCGCATCCATTTTGCTGTCACGCGTTACTGTGTTTGGAGTTTGTTATAACCAATTTGAGGTGATTATGATAGACTATAGCTCAGGCCATATTGTTCACATGTTTCACGTAAAGAGAGAGCAAGGGTTGAGAGAAAACAAATTAGAGATTTCAGTAACAGAACTTTTCAGTCACACAAGTAAGAAACTAAATGGCTGAAATGATGTAGCAGCTTCAGCACGGACAGTGCAATAAACACTTTCTGTGGTCTCTTTTCGCTGCAGTAGGGAGGAGAGAGAGAGAACGTGCACCAGTCACACGCTGTTATTCGTTTTTTAAACAGTGTGACCATCAGGCTCTTTGAGTAATTTGTGCGTCTTTATTATCTAATCAAACAGTGTGCTTAAAAGCATTAGACAAGGTCAGTGCATATGCAGTTGATTTTATTCATGTATGGAAAAATAAGTTTAAACATTTCGACCAATTGACTGGTCAAAAGAACAGGACGACTCTCGGTTGACTAAGATTTTTTTTAGTCGGGACAGCCCTAATTGTTGCTACCTTAGGGTCACGCACTACTCAAAGCAAATTTATTGTTTTTTAACCTCTTACAGCTAGGGTCCCATTTTCCGAATTTTCGCCTGTCTGATGTGCCCAAAGTTAAATGCCCACCACTCAGGGCCAGAAACAAGGATATTCACATAATTAGTACGATTGGATAGGAAACACTCTGAAGTGTCTAAAACCATTAAGATATAGTCTGTGGGTATACCAGAACAGATATAGCAGGCAAAAACCTGAGAGATTTCTGTCCGGAATTCCTTTTTCTGTTTCCCTCCTCACTTTGTAAGCCTGGTAATATAAATCAATGGGGAACAGGACACAGGTTGCAGTACCTATGGCTTCCACTGGATGTCAACAGTCTCTGGAAAGTGTCTGGAGGAAAAAGCCCTGAGGGGATCCTAATAGAAGAAGAATTACTACAGGAAGGGGAAAAGGTAAACAAACGTGCACGAGAACGTGAGCGCGCCCAGCTTTCTTTTCCTTTTATAACGTTTCAGTTACCGTCCGTGTAAAATATGATCGCTATTATTCATAAAAGAATACATAAGGATGCATTATTAATGATATTTGATTTGTTTGTGAAAAGATGAGAGGTATAACTTGAACGCGATCCCTTCACTGTAAAACGGGCGAGTAGACTGACAATGCTTGGTGGAGTAGCTGAACATAACGTGCCAACCAAACTGAGATTTATGGATATAATGAATTACTTTTTCTAACAAAAGAACCATGGATTCTCTTGTTTGGACACTTGGGAAGCCCTCAGAANTATTTGAAAGGTAAGCGATTTATATTAGCTGTGATATGGACATTTTGAGAACCGAGCTGGATATGAATTTATGCTAATGTGGAAAATATGTGAGGTACTAGCCTCAAACAATCAAATGTGGTGCTTTCGCCGTAAAGCCTTTTTGAAATCTGACAACGCAGTGATATTGCCAAGAAGCAGAGCTTTTGATGGGTATGCAACACTTGTATATCGAAGAATATTAAATATTACGAATATTTATTTTGAATTTGCCGCGCTGTGTTTGCTCTGAAAACGATCCCGCTAAAGGGATCCGTGCGGTAAGAGGTTAAACATAAATATCATATTTTTTAATTGACGGTATTTTTGGTCATATTGCCCAGCCCTTGTACATACACACACCATATAAAGTTCTTAACTACTTAGGGAGCAGTGGGGCGCTAGCAATATCACAGCGTTGTCAGATTTCAAAAAGGCTTTACGGCAAAATCACAACATTTGATTGTTTGAGGATAGCCCCTCTCATATTTTATGCATTAGCACAAATCCATAACCAAAGTGGGTCTCTTAAAACGCATAAAATCGCTCATAAAAT
The DNA here is from genome assembly GCA_003317085.1 of Hucho hucho. NCBI lineage: Eukaryota > Metazoa > Chordata > Actinopteri > Salmoniformes > Salmonidae > Hucho > Hucho hucho. The sequence continues at coordinate 204,878 of QNTS01001070.1, read as the reverse complement.
CCCTTACCTTTCGAAGAACTTCTGCTGAGGGCTTCCCAAGTGTCCAACGAAGACATCCAATGGTTCTTTTGTTAGAAAAAGTCATTTATTATATCCATAAATCTCCGTTTGGTTGGCGCGTTATGATCAGAAATTGAACCGTGAAGAGAAGACGTTCAAATTATACCTATACACTTTCTCCAAACAAATCAAACATAAAAAATTATGTATCCTTTTATGTATATTTACTGTAATATTTCAACCGGATTATAAACTGGACGATAAGAAAGGAAAAAACCACAGTGCGCGCGAGCCCGTGAACGCGCCTCCTCTTCTGTTTACATCCGGTGACCAGTTCGAAATTCTTCTTCTATTACCATCAAGAGCAACCTAACATCACCAAACACTGTCGACATCCAGTGGAAGCAATAGGTACTGAAATCTTACTCCCATATATGGCTGTTTTCAGTAGGGAGGGGTTCAAAATGAGGCAATGTGTCATAAACACTTTTTCCAGGACAGAAATTCCTCGGGTTTTCGCCTGCTATATCAGTTCTGTTATACTCACAGACAATATTGTAACACTCTTAGAAACTTCAGAGTGTTTCCTATTCAATAGTACTAATTATGTGCGTATCCTAGTTTCTGGGCCTGAGTGGCAGGCCTTTTACTTTGGGCACGCCAGACTCTCCAAAACAGACACCTCGGCTGCCGCTCCCTAAGAAGTTAAGTAAAAATAGTTAATAGTTGGGGTATCTGTACTTTACTATTTATATTTGACTACTTTTACTTCACTACATTCCTAAAGAAAATGACTTACTTTTTACTCCATACATTTTCCTTACACCCAAAAGCAGGACACCCTTAGCAGGACAGAAAATGGTCCAATTCACACACCTATCAAGGGAAAGGGGGATACTTAGTCAGTTGTACAACTGAATCTATTCGGCTGAAATGTGTCTTCCACATTTAACCCAACCCCTCTGAATCAGAGAGGTGCGGAGGGCTGCCTTAACCGACATCCACGTCGTCGGCGCCTGGGGAACAGTGGGTTAACTGCCTTGCTCAGGGGCAGAACGACAGATGTGCAAAACCGATGTCAAAGCTGATGTGCATACCTATATAAACATAGGTACATGATGTAATGACGCCACGTAAAATGTTGCACTACACGTGCAACACAGCATTCCAAACCTGGACCACAATGTCTGTTGTGTGGATCGAGCAGTCATTTGAAAGAGGAAGAAGATTTCAGCGAGACAACTCAAAAGGCGAAATCCATTAACGGCAAGATAATGGCAACCATTCTCTGTCGTGGGTGATGTTGGCTTTCGCGACTGGTCGAGCACCAGTACACACTAAGGTTACCAAGTGAGCTATTTTTCAGATGTTGCCCTACCAGAGTTACACAGTAATAGCATCACTGCTATTAGCTTCATGACATACTATGGAACGCCGTTTGGGTCTTTTGCATGTCAAAAAAACGCTTATTTAACACGTCAAATATGTGTAACTTCTTAGGGAGCGGCTCCCGAGGTGACAGTTTTGGAGAGTCTGGCGTGCCTCCCACTCAGGCCCAGAAAATAGGATATGCACATAATTAGTACTATTGGATAGGAAACACTCTGAAGTTTCTAAAAGTGTTAACATTATGTCTGTGAGTATAACAGAACTGATATAGCAGGCGAAAACCCGAGGAATTTCTGTCCTGGAAAAGGTGTTTTTGACACATTGCCTCATTTTGAACCCCTCCCTACTGAAAACAGCCATATATGGGAGTAAGATTGCAGTACCTATTGCTTCCACTGGATGTCAACCGTCTCTAGACAGTGTTTGGTGATGTTATAGTAGCTCTGGATGGTAATAGAAGAAGAATTTCGAACTGGTCATCGGATGTAAACAGAAGAGGATGCGTGTTCACGGGCTCGCTGTGGTTTTTTCCTTTCCTATCGTCCAGTTTATAATCCGGTTGAAATATTATAGTAAATATACATAAAAGTGTTCCTAAGGATACATTATCAATGATGTTTGATTGTTCTTGGACAAGTGTATAGGTATAGGTTGAACGCGTTCTCTTCACGGTTCAATGGGCGAGTGGACGCTGTATTTTATGAACATAACGCGCCAACCAAACAGAGATTTATGGATATAATAAATGACTTTTTCTAACAAAAGAACAATTGGATGTCTTTGTTGGACACTTGGGAAGCCCTCAGCAGAAGTTCTTCAAAAGGTAAGGGATTTGTTTTCGCTGTGAAATGTGTTTTGTGTGAACCGCGATGGTTTATGAATTTATGCTAATGGAAAAAATATTGGAGGTGCTACCCTCAAACAATCAAATGTTGTGCTTTCGCCGTAAAGCCTTTTTGAAATCGGACAACGCTGTGATATTGCCAAGAAGCAGAGCTTTTGATGACTATGCAACACTTGTATATTGATGAATGTTTAATAATTGTTTAATAATAATAACTTTGGGATTTTGAATTTGGCGCCTTGCATTTCACCAGGTAGTGTCGGGAGTGTCGCTTGCGCCCCACCACTCCGTAAGTAGTTAATTTGACACGTCAAATAACACAGTTCTATTATAGAACGTTGTGTGTTCTGAATTTGCATGTGCAAGCCAAGCGCCACCACTACTATCAGTAGCACTGTCAAAGCTGCACAAAAAAGTCTGCAAACAAGCAAACACCGGCCACGAACGATGTGTTTACAATACCGCGTTGGCAATAAAGCACTATTTGTTCGACCGCAAGTAGCTAGCTAGCTTTAGCTTGGTACCAAGCTAGCACCAATACAACCAGCTTGAAAACAATGACCAGTAGAAACTGCAGTAATTGTCATTATTCTTAGCAATGATTTAGGAATCCTTGTGAGTAAGTATTAGCTAGGTAGCCACTTGTTCGCCTATTGAAATTAAAATTCAGTTCATGAAAATAAATAGCTAGCCAGCTACTTAACCCTGTTGCCCAAAGCCAACGTTATAAGCAGCCAGCTAGCTTGCTTCATCTGGCTAGTGAGGCTCGACCGGACCGGGTTGTGAAGCTAGCCCAAATAAGGATTAGGCACAATAGTGGAATTTGCGGTTTGCCTTCAAAATAAAAGTACCTCTTTGAAAGTGATGCAGAAAGTTATAATTGGTGGAATCATGCCATATTTAGACTAGATAATGTTATACAAGGTTGGAATGTGAAGCAATGAAATGGGGTATTAGTCTACTCGGTGACACCCACAGAACACAACTGTGAAGAGTTTACGCAAATATTAGCGTTGTAGCTCTTATCGCGGGACTGTGACTGTGTGAAATCACCTCCCCAGTCAGCTAATTGTGTGTATTGATATTGTGTGTATTGCACTGTACAGCTTTACCTAAGGATTGGGGATCAATTAAATGGGGTATCAGTCTACTCAATACCAAAGATATTTTTTCCCAACGTCCTCCTCAGAGTTATCAGACTCCAAAACATCCACAAAGTATTGTTTTTCCTCTGGAATAGTGTTCAATACACATAGGTTGACAAATGTGTCTCAATTCACAGTTGTTTCAGAGTCCCGCAATAAGAGCTACGACGCTAATGTTCTCTGGGTGTCACTGAGTAGACCGATACCCCATGTCATTGATCCACAATCCATAGGTAAGGCTGTACAGTGAAATAAGTATGCCCCCGATGTAATTCTAAAGTATAATACATCCAGTGTGATTTCAACAGATTATCAAATTATTGTCTTTTGTTGATTTTATACAATAACATTCCAACCTCGTTTAGCATGATCTATTTAATTATGGCATAATTCTACTATTTGTATTCATTTACATCACTGTCAATGACATACTTTTATTTTGAAGACTAACCGCAAAGTCCACTATTGTGGCTAATCCTTACTGATGGGTCCGACCATCATTAATCAAATAAGAACTGTCTTATAAATTAGGGTTATTTTAGATGACACCTAGCTATATGGTTAGCTAGCTAACTATAGCTACTGAAACAGATCGCAATATGACATGTTTTTGGGGAAGAACATTGTTTGCATCCATGAGCTAGCTAGCTTTTTTTTATGACCAGCACTGTAGGTGCGCGAGACAACTTTACCAGCATCATAGCATACGTATCGATGAATCGTCGTGACATATGAAATATGAGTGATAGTGTAATCAATGTGTAATAACTACTTTAAAAACATATGAACGCGTTAAATTAGTATGTGACATGCAGTCATATCCAGGTCATCAGTATCGGGGGATTTTTGGCAAGAAAAATATCGGATATCGGTATCGGCCAAAAATGTCATAAAGGTGCATCACTTGTATAAATTGCTTAATTCCATTATTTTACTTTTAGCTTTGTCTATTGTTAGATACTACTGCACTGCTAGGAACACAAACATTTCGCTACACACGCAATAACATCTGCTAAATATGTGTATGTGACCAATAACATTTTATTTTATTTGATGAGTCAAAAGTACATGGCACGCAAAGCAATCCATTCCCACCTCCCGCAGTCGTAGTGCTATACGTATGTCTGCTGCAGAGAGACGAGAGAAAGAAAACGATCAGTCAGGGAAATAAAGTGCTGAAAACATATTGGCTCACTATTTAAAAAAGGAGTTTCGGTGCAGGTACAGCCAGCTAACGCTACCTACAGTAGCAAAAAAAGATAATAGGGGATGCACGATATCGGAATCGGACGATATTATCTAAAAATGCCAACAGCGGCATTGGCCCAATGTCCAGTTTAACGCCGATGTGCAAAACCGATGTCAAAGCTACCGTGCATACCTATATAACGTAAGTAGATGACGTAATGAAGCCATGAAAAATACAGCTCTATACAGAAAAAAATACTAAGCGCACACTTCCAACAACTAAACAAGTTCAAGTCGAGCAGTCATTTGAAAGAGTAAGAACATTACAGTGAGACAACTCAAAGATGAAATCCATTAACGCCAAGATAATGGAATTCATTGCCCTTGACAATCAACCATCCTCTGTCGTGGATGATGTTGGCTTTCACCAACTGGTCGAGCCACGTACACACTATTTTGCAGATGTTGCCCTACCGGAGTTACACAGCATTGTTGAAGCGTACATCTGTGAGCTACTTGCTATGTGCGTCACTGCTATTATCTTCACAACTGACATTTGGACCAGCAATGTCAGCCCCATGAGTATGCAGAGTCTGACAGCCCAGTAGGTCGACAAGGATTTCGTACTGAGGAAAGCCGTATTCCATGCTCAACAATGTGCTGGTTCTCATACTGCTGCCCCCATTTCAATGGCACTTGAGAACATATTTGAAACACTCCTAGCACCAACTGACTGTAGAAATAAGCTAATTAACTGCCTCTGCAGCAGACGTGTTCCATGCTGTCATGGAATTATAACACCTGCTCAACAAAACTGCAAACACAGACCATGGGGTTGAGGATCAGCGTGGTGGATGTGTTGTTACCTACCCTTACCACCTGGGGCGGCCCGTCAGGAAGTCCAGGATCCAGTTGCAGAGGGAGGTGTTTAGTCCCAGGTCCTTAGCTTGTTGATGAGCTTTGAGGGCACTATGGTGTTGAACGCTGAGCTGTAGTCACGGAATAGCATTCTCACATAGGTGTTCCTTTTCTCCAGGTGGGAAAGGGCAGTGTGGAGGAACACAACCTCTCCTTTTAGCTGTAGTCATTTCCCACAAGCTTTACCACTGTGGTCTTCAATCTCTGTCTCAGGTTCCTTGACAGCATGACATCAGATAAATATTACAATGCAGTGCACTAACAAATTCATAAACTAGTTAGGAAAATATGGCGCTGGACATTTGACCGGCAACATTTTAATTTACCGGACATTTGAGAAATATGCAGGACCCACATGCACTGGGTGCATAACCTGATTAGGGTGTCCACCCACAGTGCTCAGAATGACAGAAATCACATTTAGATTATGGTCATTCATATTAACAGAACATACAAGTCGAGGATGCAACGATGTGCGTCCTTCTTACCGAACTCTGATATGCACTTCAAACATGAATAACTGCCACATTTACTTTCCTCAGCCCAGATGAGTATCGAACAGCACTAGCCTATGTCAACCTACTATCTCCCATAGTAGAAACGTTTACCTATTATATTGGTCAGCTTGTGGAGAAACAGTCTATTCCAAACAGACTCTAGGACAGTTGTGGGAAGACAGAGCCCAAATGCATACAACAAGGAGGCCTAGGCTACATGAAAACACGTTAAAAAGCAATGAGTCTGATGCAACAGATCAGAAAGTTTAGCTTAAAATGTTGATAAACTATTATTTCTTCACATTATAAGCGCACAAGGCAGTAGGCTACATGCGAATGTTCATTCCATAATGCAATTAGCTGGAAAACACTGGGGCACCGCACATGCGAGCAGTTTCATGTGACAGTGATGAAAATATCCATTAGAAACGTAGAAAAAGAGATCTAATAGGCTACTTTGAAGCAAGGTAAGACATGCCTCATATGTATTAAAACATGCAGGTTTCAAACAATGAAGCATGTTTTCAAAATGCATAGCCTACTGCCTCCAGCTCATTGCAAAGTGGTGTGTGACATGCTGATGAAGCCTGCCTTCCATTGCCGTTTGAGATGCTGCTGCAGCTCTTGCACTGTGACAGATTCTCTGTTCAAAGGCTCTGCATCTATCTGTATGCTGTACGGGTGTGATAAGATACATAACGAAAATATTGTACGCACACGCCAATTTAATTCCACTACATTACGTAAATTAACCAATAAGCATGTATTTCCATCGACTGGTATTTCCATCAATTAATATGCTAAAAAACATTATTTCACAATATAATTTTTTCTTCTCCTGCTTGATAATTGGCCGGGCCCAATTTTATTTATCGGCTTTACCATTTCTTTTTTATGGCCCTAAAACCGGCTATTACCGCCTAACCGAAACCCTGTTAGAGAGAGAATAAATAGGATATTGGCCAGCGAAGCAAGCTGCTGGATGAGGAGGACTCCTGACAGAAAGAAAATGAACAGTGACTTAAGTAACCCTACAACAGCACAGCCCCTTCGCCCACAAGGAGGAGGCTTAAACACATTTAGATGGGTTACAAAGATCTCCCTAGAGGGTAGCAACAACAGAGCCAGCCTCCATCCTATCATGTCTCTGTGCCAGCAGCAGCTTTATGACTATTTAACTCTTCTGATGAGACGTCAGATTCTAGGCCTTGATCAGGAGCAACAAAAAGTTAAGAGCCGTTTGGGAAAGTAGGCTAATTGTAACACAAACAATAAAGAACATCGATCCCAGACCAGTCCTTCCCACTACTAAACTTGTAATTTGCGACCTCCACTAGGTCTAAAAGACCATTAAATCATCAAAAGAAAACCACATAGTAGTTTCAGAAGCAGCAGGTCAGAACGTTCCACTGGAAAAGGCAAAAGGGTTCTGCCTGGAAGACACAGGACAAATTATTTACATCAACATGACATTAATAGGAGCCTAAACGTCCGGTTGTACAAACAAGATATGTCAAATCAGCCGGCTTGGTGAACTAGGCTACTGCTCAGGTCATCAGGGTCAGAAGAACATCCATGTATGTGTACATTGTGTAATTGGGTCACAGACAGACCCCCTAAAACCTTCCCTGTCAGATTGAATCAAGCCTAACCATAGACACACAAATGGCTACATCATATGATAGGCCTATAAACAGCCATATAGATATATACATGTGGCTCTGGGCAAATATATACAGTCGTGGCCAAAAGTTAAGAATGACCCAAATGTTAATTTCCACAAAGTTTGCTGCCTCAGTGTCTTTCGATGTTTTTGTCAGATGTTACTATGGAATACTCAAGTATAATTACAAGCATTTCATAAGTGCCAATGGCTTTTATTGACAATTAAATGAAGTTGGTGCAAAGGAGTCAATATTTGCAGTGTTGACCATTCTTTTTCAAGACCTCCGCAATCTGCCCTGGCATGCTGTCAATTAACTTCTGGGCCACATCCTTACTAATGGCAGCCCATTCTTGCATAATCAATGCTTGGAGTTTGTCAGAATTTGTGGGTTTTTGTTTGTCCACCCGCCTCTTGAGGATTGACCACAAGTTCTCAATGGGATTAAGGTCTGGGGAGTTTCCTGGCCATGGACCCAAAATATCGAGGTTTTGTTCCCCGAGCGACTTAGTTATCACTTTTGCCTTATGGCAAGGTGCTCCATCATGCTGGAAAAGGCATTGTTCTTCACCAAACTGTTCCTGGATGGTTGGGAGAAGTTGCTCTCTGGGGATGTGTTGGTACCATTCTTTATTCATGGCTGTGTTCTTAGGCAAAATTGTGAGTGAGTCCACTCCCTTGGCTGAGAAGCAACCCCACACATGAATGGTCTCAGGATGCTTTACTGTTGGCATGACACAGGACTGATGGTAGCGCTCACCTTGTCTTCTCCGGACAAGCTTTTTTCCAGATGCCCAAAACAATTGGAAAGGGGATTCATCAGAGAAAATGACTTCACCCCAGTCCTCAGCTGTCCAATCCCTGTACCTTTTGCAGAATCAGTCTGTCCCTGATGTTTTTCCTGGAGAGAAGCGGCTTCTTTGCTGCCCTTGACACCAGGCCATCCTCCAAAAGTCTTCGCCTCACTGTGCATGCAGATGCACTCACACCTGCCTGCTGCCATTCCTGAGCAAGCTCTGTACTGGTGGTGCCCCGATCCCGCAGCTGAATCAACTTTAGGAGACGGTCCTGGCGCTTGCTGGACTTTCTTGGGCGCCCTGAAGCCTCTTTCACAACAATTGAACCGCTCTCCTTGAAGTTCTTGATGATCTGATAAATGGTTGATTTAGGTGCAATCTTACTGGCAGCAATATCCTTGCCTGTGAAGCCCTTTTTGTGCAAAGCAATGATGACGGCACGTGTTTCCTTGCAGGTAACCACAGTTGACAGAGGAAGAACAAAGATTCCAAGCACCACCCTCCTTTTGAAGCTTCCAGTCTATTATTCGAACTCAATCAGCATGACAGAGTGATCTCCAGCCTTGTCCTTGTCAACACTCACACCGGTGTTAACGAGAGAATCACTGACATGATGTCAGCTGGTCCTTTTGTAGCAGGGCTGAAATGCAGTGGAAATGTTTTGGGGGGGATTCAGTTCATTTGCATGGCAAAGAGGGACTTTGCAATTAATTGCAATTCATCTGATCACTCTTCATGACATTCTGGAGTATATGCAAATTGCCATCATACAAACTAAGGCAGCAGACTGTGAAAATTAATGTCATTCTCAAAACTTTTGGCCACGACTCTATATATATATTTATACACACACTGAACAAAATTATAAATGCAACATGCAACAAATGCAACAATTTTACTGAGTTACAGTTCATATAAGTAAAATCTGTCAATTTAAACCAATTCATTAGGCCCTAATCTACAGATTTCACAGGGGCATAGGCCCAGGGGGCCAAGGCCCACCCACTGGGGAGCCAGGCCCAGCAAATAAACATGGGGTTTTCCCCATAAAAGGGCTTTATTACAGACAGAAATACTCAGTTTCATCAGATGTCTGGGTGGCTTGTCTCAGACGATCCTGCAGGTGAAGAAGCCGGATGTGGAGGTCCTGGGCAGGTGTGGTTACACATCTTGTTAATCTAACAGCGTTTTCAGATTTCAAACAGGCTTTATTGCGAAAGCATAGCATTTGATTGTCTGAGGACAGCGCCCCGCACACATATTCAATTAGCATAATAACATAACCAGCAGAGGTGTCACAAAACTCTAAAATAGCAATAAAATAAATTGCTTACCTTTGAAGATCTTAATTTGATGGCAATCGAAAGGGTCCCAGCTACACAATAAATGGTCATTTTGTTCGATAAAGTCCTTCTTTATATCCATAACACTCAGTTTGGTTGGCGCGTTTTGTTCAGTAGTCCACCTGCTCAAAGGCGTTCATCCATGCAGACAAACAATATCCCAAAAGTACCGGTAAAGTTCGTCGAAACAAGTCAAACAGCGTTTCTAATCAATACTCAGATACCCTAATATGAATATAAATAATAATATTTCAGACGGAATATAGCCTGTTGAATAGAAAAGAAAAATAGCAAAGAGCGCGCTCACTGTCACACACGCAAACCAGAACAGGACACTTCACGAGACCCCAGGAAGTACAGCTCTTACTCCTTGGTTTTTCAAGATAAAAGCCTGAAATCTTGTCTAAAGACTGTGGGACATCTAGTGGAAGCCATAGGAACTGCAATCTGGGAGCTAAATCACCCTGCTTTGAATAGCATGCCAATTGAAAACGGTGTGACATCACAGAATCACATTTTCCAGATGGATTTTCCTTGGGTTTTCGCCTGCCAAATCAGTTCTGTTATACTCACAGACATTATTGTAACAGTTTTAGAAACTTCAGAGTGCTTTCTATCCAATACTACTAATTATGTGCATATCCTAGTTTCTGGGCCTGAGTAACAGGCATTTTACTTTGGGAACGCCAGACTCGCCGAACACTGCCCCCTAGCCCGAAGAGGTTAAAGTAATGATGGACTGTCGTTTCTCTTTGCTTATTTGAGCTGTTCTTGTCATAATATGGACTTGGTATTTTACCAAACAGTGCTATCTTCTGTATACCACCCCTACCTTGTCACAACACAACTGAATGGCTTAATCCCATTAAGTAAAGAAATTCCACAAATTAACTTTTAACAAGGCACACCTGTTAATTGAAATGCATTTCAGGTGACTACCTCCTCATGAAGCTGGTTGAGAGAATGCCAAGAGTGTGCAAAGCTGTCATCAATGCAAAGGGTGGCTACTTTGAATAATCTCAAATATATTTTGATTTGTGTAATGCTTTTTTGGTTACTACATGATTCCATATGTGTTATTTCATAGTTTTGATGTCTTCACTATTATTCCACAATGTAGACAATAGTAAAAATTAAGAAAAACCCTGGAATGAGTAGGTGTGTCTAAACTTTTGACTGGTACTATATATAAAATTGAGACAGTCTGCTGTTCCCTGAGGAGGGAATGAATCCTATGTCAACATTTGGGAGGGATGCAACAGACAAAAAGTTCAGAGTCCCTTGTAGAAATGTTACAGCCATCTAGCAATTTTGCACAGAGCCTTCTAACAAGGCAGAGGAGGAAATTTCTATTGGCTAAAACGTTCAAACAGCTGTGTGGTGCTATTGAGCTTTCCCTCTGATTAGATTGAGTCACATGTAAAGTGCAACGCAGTCCATTGGGAGAACCATTCAAACTACATAGTAGGCCAATACATAAAACACAGAATAAAATGAATGTCCCATAAAAAAGCTGACAGACCATATATAAAAAAATTGTGAAGATCAAATTCTGAAACGTATTGACCACTGTCTGCACAATCTAATGTGTTTGTTCATGACAAAAGATTGTTAACCTTTGACCTGTTTTACATCTCCTGCTAGCACCCAGAGGATTCAATTAATTTGAAGTGACTGCAGACCGTTTACTTTCACCAGGTGAATATGAGTCCATAGGCTAACTGTCAATCAAAACCACCCCAGCTGGGGGCTCCTAGCTCCAGCAAACTGTCCGTTGCTCTGGTAGCAAGGCTGCTCTCCCAGGCTACTAGTCCAGTAACCACTACAAACACTGTCTCTGCTTAGCTCACTACAATGTCATCTCTAGTCTTCTACAACAAGTGCATCCTAAACACAAGTGGCACTGAAGCAACTAACTCATTAGGCCTAAAAGCCGTGCATATAGCCTATTCAAAACACAGTACACAGAAAAGCCAACCAATTCCCTGCTGTTGACAAAACAACCATTACAAAGGACAATATAGTGTGCCGCGTTGTGCTCCACCTTTGTTTTAGCACAAAAAAATTATCCTTACTGGAAAAAAACAAGACCAGAGTTCGGATCATGGGGATGAGACAGTATAGACCTAATCAGGAAGAAGCGGGGTTCCCTTAATTAAGACAGCCTAACAAAATAGTATAGCTGCATTGTTCCTGTCATGGTTCCTGTGCCCCACTAGTTAGTAATCAAACTGATTACTGCCGCCCAAATTGGCTACCTGCCAATTTGGGCGGCAGGTAGCCTAGTGGTTAGAGCGTTGGACTTGTAACCGGAGGGTTGCAAGTTCAAATCCCCGAGCTGACAAGGAAAAAATCTGTCGTTCTGCCCCTGAACAAGGCAGTTAACCCACTGTTCCCCAGGGCGCCGAAGACGTGGATGTCGATTAAGGCAGCCCCCCGCACCTCTCTGATTCAGAGGGGTTGGGTAAAATGCGGAAGAAACATTTCGGTTGAAGGCATTCGGTTGTACAACTGACTAATAATGGTGACTTTGACTTTTGACTTTAGGGCCAGGACAATACCAGTATTGTAATATTTTTTCCATGGCAAAAATGAAAACACGAAGCAGACCAAACTTTTGGTCCTTTAAAAACCTGCTGTATGTAAAATATTGTGTGCTATAGCTTGGAAAATAAATACATGTGACTCTGGATGGCAACATAATGTTTGTTTCCAACATTAGGGCTGTTTTCCTAAACAAGTTAAGTCCGCTTCTTGTTTTGTTTCTTTGCCATGATACTAACGAGTCAAGTATCGCGATACTGGTATCGTCCTGGCCCTCTTTTAAAGACTTTGCCAAATTCTGAAAAATAACATTTCAGGTTTTTAGGGTACAAAAACAAAGGCGGCTCTAATTTAATAGTATACCGTGGATTGGAAACAGTTTAAGAGGAGGCAGCATGACCAAAAACAAAACAGTGGTCCTCTCTTTCAGGCCGATGAAGAATGCAAATGTCTATATGTAGGCTTGTAATCTGTAGTAGAGAGCTCAGAACACAAGTGACAGCATCAAACACTCTTATTGCACTTCATAGTTATGTTTCCCTAATACCATGACTACACCATAAAAAATACATTTAGAAATCTAGGTTATTCAATTATTGCACCCACACTGCTCACACGCGCCAACGAGCTTCTGCATTGCCAAGGGCTAAAATAGAAGTCAGTTCTATTTCTGACGCAGATCGCGCTGCAAGTCCTGCCTCTCCCATTTCTTCATTGGTTTATAGAAGCAGGTACCCACGTGCCAACTCCTCATTGGTTATACCCACGTGGGTGACTGAAAGACGAACGAGGTCAGTGGCAGTAATGCACCTAATTTATGAAAGTTGCCAATCGCAATATAAAGTCAAGAGAAGAAAAGGCCTGGAAGGAGGAGAGATGACTAGAAACGATTCGGTTGACCGTTTTATGCATGGATTAATTGGCGGAGTAGAGGACCTTGTGCACTTCAGGTAAAATAACAACTCAATGTTTATATCCCAGGACAAATTAGCTAGCTAAATTGCCATAAATGTTTACTGCTTTTCGACCTGTCCCCAAATTAATATATTTGGTTCAGAGTTTGTTTTGATATTTTAACCTGTGTCGTGATCGCATTTGGTGTAGGGGGACAAAATACATTTATGCACGATTGGCGCACGCGCGCAGCCGGTTTGGGTTCCGTGTAAGGCTGCGTTTAGACAGGCAGACGAATTCTGATATTTTTTTCAGCTCATTGTTCAAAAGACCAATCAGATCAGCTCTGAAAAGATCTGATGTGATTGGTCAAAACACCAATTAGCAGGGGGAAAAAATCTGAATTGGCTGCCTGTCTAAACACATCCAAAATACTTAATTAGGAAAATACACATTAGTACAGTGCCCTCTTTTCTAACAATTGGAGGTAGTCGTATTCAAAAAGGATGTGGTAGTACCTCTCTGCTTGGTCATGCTGTCACATGATGACTACCCCAGAACTTATACCAAATTTATTTTAGATGTCAATGGCTGCATGTACACAGGCAGCCCAAAACTGATATTTTCCCCCACTGATTGGTCTTTTGACCAATCAGATCAGCGACTTTGCCAATAATTGGGCAAAGCAGCCAATATAGCCTAGCTAGCTAACATTACATGTACCTCTTCACTTCGGAGGCCTCAGACCATCATTTGAACAGCTGCCTTGACTATTTTGAAGCTGCCTCAACTACCGTGACTTGTATGGCTTATCCTATAACTGGCCATGTTTACACGTTAAATGTTTACTGTTAACGTTAGTCGTTACGATAACGTAGCTGGCAAATTGACTCAAATCTAGTTAGACCAAGCCAAATGAAAATCACCTAGCTAACGTTAGCACCAGAGATCTTAGAAAGGAGTATGTTAGCACTCAAACTGACGGTCGGTCCCAAGTCAATTTCCCCTGCTTTTATACAGTAAATTAGCTCGCTTTGTCTAACCATCGGCTTTCACCGTACCGGTAACTAGACGATTGCTGTCATCAGAGGTTATCTCACATAGAAGCTAAACATTGTTTACATTTGAAAGGTTAGCTTTCGTAAGATTGCCTGGTTACCCCATTGTGTGCCTCGGTACAACGCCGGTGAGTGTCCTCAGCCATAGATACCAATCTAAGCCTAACACAGCCAGGCCTTGGTTAAGGTGGTATGAGACGCCGCACAGACAAAATGGGTTAGCTAATTTAGATGCGTCAAGCGAATTTAGCAAGCTACTAACGTTAGCTGTCTACGCCAACGAGAGTAGCTAACCTTAGCCACAGCTAAAACGTGCTTTATTCAACTCCTAGCTAGTTATTTTCTCTACAATGTGTGACTAGCAACAGTAGCTATTTAGCTGCATTAGCTAGATTGTTAATGTTAGCTAGCTAACCCTCCAACACAAATCACAACTCTAGACAAAACGCAACTTTGGTTAAACTAGTAAGGGAGGGCGTAATGGCAGGAAACAAATTGTCCTCTACATAATGTGCGAACAACAATTTTAAGTCTGATATTCACTTCGATAATTTCCTAAGTGTTATTCAAACAAAGGCGTAGCTACTAGCTAGTTGGCCGTCTACGGATAACGTCCGTCATGCGTTGCCAATTTGCTCGTCATGTTAACGGACTACTAGTTCACTTAGCTGGCTAACTTTAGTATACCAGTAAAAACGAACGTTATCGAGACTAGAGATATTAAGAAAGACATCCACAAGAGACTGACTGACCATTATTTACAATGTATTATAGTCGTTTGAGTATTCTCTTCAACGATCTGTAGCTAGTCAAGATTAGTTTAGGTCTAGGAACAAGCCAAACAAAGCGCGGCCTTATGGATTGCGGACAGAGCAAGATGCCTCGGTGTTTCCTACCGTCTCAACCAAAAGGGAAATGTTTTCAACCCTAATTTTGAAAATCAACCTGACTATACGCAAACGTTTAACTTGAGTCAACAAGTCACTTAACGTATGTCTGTAAAGGTTTGAAAAGGCCCAATTAGCTTAGCGATTACATTAAATGCATTACCTCTTTCCTGGTTGTTCCTTTCCGGCTGTACCGGGCGCGGCCTCGACACTCGCCTGGGTCTTCTGCTGGTTGCTCTGACGGAGTTCATTTGGGGTGTTAAGAATTTAAAAGAAAAACCGAACCCTTCGCTACAGTTGGAACGACGTCTTAGCACGCAATCTAAAATGTTTTTTTCTTAAACATTGCTCAATAAGTGACCCCTTTCCTGCGGCTTGAGAAAAAATGTATATATTTGCGTTGCCCCTGCAACCCTTGATCAGCTGCGTTTTGCTGTTGCAGGAGGAGCCATTAGCGCAGAGACCGTCCGACAACAAGAAAATTGAACATCAATCACATGGGAAGAACTTCCACCAATAGCACATCGTAGTTCGACGTTTTTTCTTGCTACTGCAAACATGAATGTGTGTCTGAAAATGGCTGAGAATGAAACACTAAGGTATATTATGGGCTCACTACCTCTGAACTATTATTGCTAGTATTAACCTACTGTAGCCTAAATCATCACTATTATGTGTGTTAGTACTAGGCTGGAACCAAACCCTACACACCCTGTGAGTCTCCGGTTTAGAACAGTCTTTTGAGATATATAGACATTCTTCAGTACAGGGGGCTAGTAGCCCACTATAGGGACTGAAGAACAAAGGCATATATGGCTAATGAAGCCCAAGCCATGGGGCTATAGGCCTACTCCATTTCAAAGTAGTATTTGGATAACAGGTGGGCTAGAGGGGTCATCAAATCAGGGCCCCTCAGAAGAATTTTAATACCAATATGGGCCCCCCCCACACACACACAATTTTCCAAAATATCGATGTCTGGGACCCATAAGACACCTCGTCGGCCACCCCAAGAGTCAATGTTTAATTCAAGCCCTGAGTTTGTGTGCGAATGCCAGTCATTGACTCAGTGCTTAGAAAGAACAAATAAGCCTACAGACAGACATCACTACTCCTGTACATGGTCTTTCTCACAGCTCAGCTGTCTTATGTAAATCAGTGTAATAAAAACATACTTTATCAATCACCAGTGTTGAACTTCACCTCACAGCTGAGGTCTTCTCCTTTGTGGTCAGCTGTCATTACTTTTAGTTCCTGACTGACAGCTGTATTACCACATGTTGTGTGGTGGCTGGCTGATTGTGACCCAAATGGCACTCTATTCCCTATTTAGTGCACTACTTTTGAACAGGGCCCATAGGTCATTTGGGATGCAGACACTGATGCCCATGGCAAATAGTGTCTGTAAGTAATTGGCATCTCTTGAATTACAACAAGAGGTGGCCACATTTTATGCATAGGGATTGATGGGTCTCTCTGACTGAGCATATCCAGCAGTAGGCCGGCCTGCTGCTAATTCTGAGCTCTAGTGTTAATTATTGAGATAATGCTCAGGTCTCATTGAATGCTCTTTGTACTTGTGTATTTGTCATAGTATGGCAAACATTCTGAGAGTTAGATATTGAGTTTCAATGCCTTTCAATGGGAAGTTTATTTGTGAAGTTTCTGAACAAAGCTCATTCATGATTCAATATTTCAGTGAAATAGTGATCATTCAAGTGTTAATGTGTGGGACCTTGAATGCAGTGTTTCTCCTATATTAATTTAGCAGTGGTGGGCTGCCGCAAAATGTTTCAAATTGCAGGAATTGTGCTATAAAACATATTTGTTTAAATCTCATCCACGTGGCAAAATGTGTAGAAATGCAGGAAACTAACAAAATTTTGTCTCTGAGACCAAGAGGTGAGCCTCTAAAATCTTTGGTCAGAGGCCGCGTAATTGGCCACGCCCGCCATACGCTAACTTTGCCACCGCTGCTGAAAATAATCCTAGGGGAAACACTGGAATGGCATCATGAATAATATAAATTTGACTGAGAGGAGGTAGCCTATCTATTCATGCACTCCAGTCTAGTGAATGTTCACTCACAGATGGAGCCATATTGAGGCATCATGCTCTGATTTCCTCATTGTGAAGGGCTAGTAATGTCACGTAGGAAAGAACGCCATCTGTTGGGAGGTAATGATGATGCCAGTAAACCTCAAACCTAGGACTGCCCCCTGTGGTGTATTCATTAGTCAGACAATGTTGCTAACAGTTGCAAAACTTTTGCAATGGAAGCTTTTTACTCCAAACTGAAAGATCAGGGGCGTATTCATTATGGAAACCGTATACCATTTAAGAAGTAAACGAAACGGGGAGGAACCTACCTGAATTTGTCCAATAGAAACTCTTGTTTATATTTTCCGTTGGAGTAAACGGTTTCTGTTGAAAAACTTTTTGCAACAGACTAATCATTTTGCCACAGAATCTGTGTAATGATTACACCCCAGATGTCATATAATGAAAAGAAGGACATATCACAGATGGATGCAAATCTTCTACTGATTTGTTTTTTCTAATTGTTCAATCATGTTGGGCTGTGGGAAGAGACTACTAATTGTTCCAGTCTGTCAGCTCCCTCTTTGACAACAGCACCATCAACAGCACCATCAACAAACTACAGCAGCAGTGAGATTCCCTCTCTGCTTAAAGGCCCAGTGCAGTCAAAACCATGATTATCTGGGTTTTATATTTCCATACTATGAGGTTGGAATAATACTGTGAAATTGTGAAAATGATGATAATGCCCTTTTAGTGTAGAGCTGTTTGAAAGACCACCTGAAATTTCAGCCTGTTTTGGTGGGAGGGAGTTTTGGCCTTCCATGGTGACATCACCATGCAGTGAATTAGTTAATAGACCAATAAGAGTTCCACATTCTCAGCTAATTTTCTGTTTTCTCCTCCCCACTCAAACCACTCCCAGACAGTCCTAGCAAAATTATTGTTTGACAAATTGCTCTTAGCTTAGAAACAATTTGTGTTTGTTTTTGACCATTTTAATGTAAAACAATCACAGTAAGGTCCTTAATTGTTACCCAGCAATGATGAAATTAAGATAAAATGGCTGCATTGGACCTTTAATCACCATCAAATGCACATCACACTAGGCACTGCATCTCAGGGCTTGAGGCATCACTACAAACACCCTAGTTCAATTCCAGGCTGTTTCACAACCAGCCAGTGATTGGGAGTCCCATAGAGCGGCGCACAATTGGCTGGTGTAGGCCGTCATTGTAAATAAGAATTTGTTCTTAACTACTTGCCTAGTTAAATAAAGGTTCAATAAAAATGTGCTGTGTATTTCTTACATAATCTTATCTCTTTGCTGTAGTGTATAGCCATGAAAGACTATTTTGTAAGAGATGGCATTCCATCATTCCTTGCATGTTCCCTGTGTGTGTGTTGTCCTGTCACACACACAATACACAACCTTAGAACACAATGTCAGTCTGTATTGCAATACCGTTTTACACCGGGGCCCAATACTGGACATGATAACTTAAAACCCCTAGGGTCGATGTCCGCGCTCCCATGGATATCTAATTAGTGTAATAACAAAATCCCCATTAAAATCTGTCAGTTTAAACTAGAGATAAGCTAGAGAAGCCAGCAGAACATCCCACCAAAGACTTGACACCACAGCAGAACAGTCCATCCCAGACCCTGACCATAGCCTCGACATCACAGCAGGACAGAAATGAAGAACCCCAAGCCCAGTGCCCCCCCCCATCACACAAGCCACAGATTGTAATCCATATGGACTCAAACGGGAAATATATACAAGAAAATACACTTTTTCCCAAGCACACAGTGTCTAAACTCTAGTGTCCAAACTCCCAGTGTGCCCTAGACCTTCAGCCTGAGGACCAATTAGGTTCACCCAGCCACATAATGATAAACACAGGCACAGCACTCAAGGGAGTGATTGAAAAGGCTTTGTCTACTTTCCCCAAAGCACAAGTGGTTATCTCCACCCTGCTACCACAAAAAGACTTCTACCCTGCTACCATACAGCGGGTAAACGCAAGTATTTCCCGTGACTGTGCCTCAAAATCAAATGTTTACCTGGCCCACCACTTCACCCTGGACTTGAACAGCCTTTATGACCAGGTCCACCTATACAAGGCAGCAGTGCCCACTTTCGCCAGGACCGTAAAGGACATCGCCCTCAACCGCAGCCCTAACACTTCACACGGGAGCAACAGACACCCCGCCCAGACCAGTGAGACACTCTCCCAGATCTGCGGGACCCCCCAGGACCTACACCTAGAGGATCCACTCTGAGAGGACCTACATCCAGACCACAACACCACCAGCCACATCCACACCCCCACCCCAACCAATCAATACTCTCCCAAGTCAACCATGCCCACACCTCATATAGGCTCCCTCAGATCAGACCTATACCCCTCCTGCCCACCCCATGCACCCCACCCCCGCAAAGAGGGTCTCAACATGAAAGTCACACATGCCGTGAGCAGGCCGTGAGCACGCAAACATAAGCAACCACACTCTTACACTAGTCCAAGCCAATGGCATGTATCAGATGCTCAGCAGGCTCTGCTCACACTTACTGGTCTGAGGCCAAACCACAGGACTAACAACATTGGACACTTTATGGAACACAAAGCCTTCACTATCTCATCCTGGAATATCCAAGGCCTGAGGTCATCTGCCTTTGGGCTAAAGGGCAGGAACCTGGAATTCACCAAAGAAATTAGAAATACAGACATTGTCATCCTACAAGAAACATGGTATAGAGGAGATGGACCCATTGGTTGCCCTCTAGGTTACAGAGAGCTGGTAGTTCCATCTACCAAACTACCAGGTGTGAAACAGGGAAGGTACTCAGAGGGGTATGTTAATCTGGTATAGAGCAGACCTAACTCACTCTATTATTTATTTATTTTATTTCACCTTTATTTAACCAGGTAGGCTAGTTGAGAACAAGTTCTCATTTACAACTGTCACCTGGCCAAGATAAAGCAAAGCAGTGCGACAAAAAATAACAACACAGAGTTACACATGGGATAAACAGTCAATAACACAAAAGAAAATAAAAAACATCTAAATTATTACATTATTACATTAACCAAAACAGAAACCTTTGACTTGAAATTCAAAAGGACATTTAATTTTTTAAACTAGGAAAGTCCGTTAAGAACAAATTCTTATTTACAATGATGGCCTACCCCGGCCAAACCCAGATGACACTGGGCCAATTGTGCGCCACCTTATGGGACTCCCAATCACGGCCAGATGTGATGCAGCCTGGATTCGAACCAGGGACTGCAGTGACGCCTCTTGCACTGAGACGCAGTGCCTTAGACTGCCTTAGACTTTCTCTGTTGATCTCAACAGAGAAAAATGTCCCCCTGTGTGCTACCTATAGTCGCCCCACTAGATACCCCATAATTTAATGAAGACAGCTTCTCCATCCTAGAGGAGGACATCAATCCTTTCTAGGGACATGTACTAGTCTGTGGTGACCTAAATGCCAGAACTGGACAAGAACCTGACACCCTTAACACACAGTGGGACAAACACATACCTGGAGGTGACAGCATTCCCTCCCCCATATGCCCCTCCCACCCTAGACATAACTACGACAACTTAACCAACAAAAACGGGTCACAACTCTTGCAGCTATGTCGCACGCTGGGTAAGTGCATAGTCAATGGTAGGCTTCGAGGGGACTCCTATGGTAGGTACACCTATAGCTCATCTCTTGGCAGTAGTATTGTAGACTACGTAAACACCAACCTCAACACAGAGTCTCTCAGAGCGTTTACAGTCAGCCCACTGACACTCTTATCAGATCACAGCAAAATCACAATCTACTTGAACAGAGTAAGAATTAACCATGAGGCATCGAAGCCGAACAAACTGGATACTGTTAAGAAATAGTATAGATGGAAGGAGGGTAGTGTATTAACCTACTAACAAACAATTGGCCAACAACATAACTTAGAAGTAGAAAGCCTGAACAATATATTTGACCTTTCAGCTGACGTATCAAATTTAAGTTCTGGCCTAAGCCAACTAACAATGAGAAATGGTTTGATGAAAAATGTAAAAACCTAAGAAAGAAATTGATTAACCTATCCAACAAAAACACAGAGAACCAGAAAACCTTAGCTCACTATGGTGAAACACAAAAACAATACAGAAATACACTAAGAAAAAAGAAGGAACAGCATGACAGAAAACAGCTCATTGTGATTGAGGAATCCATAGAATCAAATCACTTCTGGGAAAATTGGAACATACTAAACAAACAACAACACAAAGAGCTATCTATCCAAAATGGAGATGTATGGGTAAACCACTTCTCCAACCTTTTCAGCCATATAACAAAGAACCAAGGGCAAAAACATACAGCATTCAGACCCCTTGACGTTTTCCACATTTTGTTACGTTACAGCCTTGTTCTAAAATGGATCAAATGAAATACATTCCTCATCAATCTACACACAATACCCCATAATGACAAAGCGAAAATAGTTTTTTCTGAAATACCTTATTTACATAAGTATTCAGACCCTTTGCTATGAGATTCGAAATTGAGCTCAGATGCATCTTGTTTCCATTGATCGTCCTTGAGATGTTTCTACAACTTGATTGGAGTCCACCAGTGGTAAATTCAATTAATTGGACATGATTTGGAAAGGCACACACCTGTCTATATAAAACTCCCCACAGTTGACAGTGCATGTCAGAGCAAAAACCAAGCCATGAGGTCGAAGGAATTGTCCGTAGAACTCCGAGACACGATTGTGTCGAGGCACAGACCTGGGGAAGGGTACCAAAAAATGTCTGCAGCATTGAAGGTCCCCAATAACATAGTGGCTTCCATCATTCTTAAATGGAGAAAGTTAGGAACCAACAAGACTCTTCCTAGAGCTGGCCGCCCTGCCAAACTGAGCAATCGAGGGAGAAGGGCCTTGGTCAGGGAGGTGACCAAGAACCCGATGGTCACTCTGACACAGCTCCAGAGTTCCTCTGTGGAGATGGGAGAACATTCCAGGAGGACAACCATCTCTGCAGCACTCCACCAATCAGGCCTTTGTGGTAGAGTGGCCAGACGGAAGCCACTCCGCAGTAAAACGCACATGACAGCCCACTTGTAGTTTGCAAAAAGGCACCTAAAGACTCTCAGACCATGATAAACAAGATTCTCTGGAGGATTCACCATCCCTACGGTGAAGCATTGTGGTGATAGCATGCTGTTGTGGGGATGTTTTTCAGCGGCAGGGACTGGGAGACTGGTCAGGACCAAAGGAAAGATGAACAGAGCAAAGTACAGAGAGATCCTTGATGAAAACTTGCTTCAGAGTGCTCAGGACCTCATTCTGGGGTGAAGGTTCACCTTCCAATAGGACAACGACCCTAAACACACAGCCAAGACATTGCAGGAGTGGCTTCGGGACAAGTCTCTGAAAGTCATTGAGTGCCCCAGCCAGAGCCCGGACTTGAACCCGATTGAACATCTCTGGAGAGACCTCAGTTTTTCACAATTCCTGACATTTAATCCTAGTAAAAATTCCCTGTCTTAGGTCAGATAGGATCCCCACTTCATTTTAAGAATGTGAAATGTCAGAATAATAGTAGAGAGAATTATTTATTTAATCTATTTCTTTCATCACATTCCCAGTGGGTCAGAAGTATACATACACTCAATTAGTATTTGGTAGCATTGCCTTTAAATTGTTTAACTTGGGTAAAATGTTTCGGGTAGCCTTCCACAAACATCCCACAATAAGTTGGGTGAATTTTGGCCCATTCCTCCTGACAGACCTGGTAGATCGGAGTTAGGTTTGTTGGCCTCCTTGCTCGCACACGCTTTTTCAGTTCTACCCACAAATGTTCTATATGATTGAGGTCAGGGCTTTGTGATGGCCACTCAAATACCTTGACTTTGCTGTCCTTAAGCCATTTTGCCACAACTTTGGAAGTATTCTTGGGGTCATTGTCCATTTGGAAGACTCATTTGCGACCAAGCTTTAACTTCCTGACTGATGTCTTGAGATGTTGCTTCAATATATCCACATGATTTTCCTTCGTCATGATGCCATCTATTTTGTGAGGTGCACCAGTCCCTCCTGCAGCAAAGCACCTCCACAACATGATGCTGCCATCCCCGTGCTTCAAGGTTGGGATGGTGTTCTTCGGCTTGCAAGCCTCCCCCTTTTTCCTCCACACACAACAATGGTCATTATGGCCAAACAGTTCTATTTTTGTTTCATCAGACTAGAGGACATTTCTCCAAAAAGTACGATCTTTGTCCCATGTGCAGTTGCAAACCGTAGTCTGGCTTTTTTATGGTGGTTTTGGAGCAGTGGATTCTTCCTTGCTGAGCGGCCTTTCAGCTTATGTTGATATAGGACTCGTTTTACTGTGGCTATAGATACCTTGGTACCTGTTTCCTCCAGCATCTTCACAAGGTCCTTTGCTGTTGTTCTGGGATTGATTAGCACCTTTTGCACCAAAGTACGTTCATCTCTAGGAGACAGAACGCGTCTCCTTCCAGAGCGGTATTACGGCTGCGTGGTCCCATGGTGTTTATACTTGCATACTATTGCTTGTACAGATGAACGTGGTACCTTCAGGTGTTTGGAAATTGCACCCAAGGATGAACCAGACTTGTGGAGATCTACATTTTTTTTGGCAGATTTATTTTTATTTTCCCATGATATCAAGCAAAGAGGCACTGAGTTTGAAGGTAGGCCTTGAAATACATCCACAGGTACACCTCCAATTGACTCAAATTATGTCAATTATCCTATCAGAAGCTTCTAAAGCCATGACATAATTTTCTGGAATTTTCCAAGCTGTTTAAAGGCACAGTCAACTTTGTGTATGTAAACTTCTGACCCACTGGAATTGTGATACAGTGAATTATAAGTGAAATAATATGTCTGTAAACAATTGTTGGAAAAATGACTTGTGTCATGCACGAAGTAGATGTCCTAACCGACTTGCCAAAACTATAGTTTGTTAACAAGAAATTTGTGGAGTGGTTGAAAAACGTGTATGTAAACTTCCGACTTCAACTGTAGCTGTGCAGCGACACTCCCCATCCAACCTGACAGAGCTTGAGAGGATCTGCTGAGAAGAATGGGAGAAACTCCCCAAATACAGGTGTGCCAAGCTTGTAGCGTCATACCCAAGAAGATTCGAGGCTGTAATCGCTGTCTAAGGTGCTTCAACAAAGTACTGAGTACTGAATACTTATGTAAAT
Source organism: Hucho hucho (assembly GCA_003317085.1). Classification (NCBI taxonomy): domain Eukaryota; kingdom Metazoa; phylum Chordata; class Actinopteri; order Salmoniformes; family Salmonidae; genus Hucho; species Hucho hucho. The sequence continues at coordinate 180,428 of QNTS01001070.1, read as the reverse complement.
GTGATATTTCAGTTTAGTATTTTTTATGAATTTGCTCAAATTTCTTAACATGTTTTTGATTTGTCATTATGGGGTATTGTGCGTAGATTGATGAGGGAAAAAACCTATTTAATCAATTTCAAGAATAAGGCATAAGGTAACAACATGTGGAAAAAGGCAAGGGGTCTGAATACTTTCCGAATACACTGTACATGATAATTTACAAAACTTATAATCAGCTATTAAAGACTACCAGAACCCACTGGACTCTCCAATTACATTGGATGAGCTACAGGATAAAATGCAAACCCTCCAACCCAAAAGGCCTGTGGTGTTGATGGTATACTAAACAAAATGATAAAAATATAGACCACACATTCAAATGGGCTATTCTTAAACTCTTCAACATTATCCTCAGCTTTGGCATATTCCCTAATATTTACAACCAAGGCCGGATCACCCCAATCCACAAAACTATAGACAAATTTGACCCCAATAATTACCTTAAACTATGCGTCAGCACCAATCTCAGAAACAATCCTCTGCAGTATCATCAACAGCAGACTCCAGCATTTTCTCAGTGAAAAGAATGTCCTGAGCAAATGTCAAATTGGCTTCTTACCAAAATACCGTACAACAGACCACGTGTACACTTATTAACAAACAAACAAAACAAAAGCAAAGTCTTCTCATGCTTTGTTAATTTCAAAAAAGCTTTTTGCTCAATTTAGCAAGAGGGTATGCTATACAAATTGATGGAAAGCGGTGTAATATGACATTATAAAATCAATGTACACAAACAACAAGTGTGCAGTTGAAATTGGCAATAAACACACAGATTTCTTTCCTCAGGGCAGTGGGGTGAGACAGGGATGCAGCTTGAGTCCCACCCTCTTCAACATGTATATCAATGAATTGGCGAGGGCACTAGAACAGTCTGCAGCACCTGCCCTCACCCTACTGGATTCATAAATCAAATGTCTACTGTTTGCAGATGATCTGGTGGTTCTGTCCCCAACCAAGGAGGGCCTACAGAAGCACCTAGATCTTCTGCACAGATTCTGTCAGACTTGGGCCCTGACAGTGAATCTCAGTAAGACAAAAATAATTGTGTTCCAAAAAAGGTCCAGTAGCCTGGCAACAAATACAAATTCTATCTAGACACTGTTGCCCTAGAGCACACACCTACCTCAGCTTAAACATCAACACCACAGGTAACTTCCACAAGGCTGTGAACGATCTAAGAGACAAAGCAAGAAGGGCCTTCCATGCCAGATAAAGGAACATAAAAATATACTTAGTGTACAACGCAAAACCCCAAACAATCCATGCAGAGCATAATTAGGACTATACCTGCTAGTTAGGACTATACCCACTCAAAATCCACACATTCCACCATAATGCCCTCAGCTACAGAGAGATGAACCTAGAGAAGTGTCCCCTCAGCCAGCTGGTTCTGGGGCTCTGTTCACAAATGCAAATATACCCCACAGAGCCTCAGGACAGAAACACATTTGGACCAACCAAATTATGAAAAAGCAAAAACATAACTATTTGACACACTGGAAATAATCAATCAAATAACAGAGCAAATTGGAATACTATCTGGCCCTGAACAGAGAGTACACAGTGACAGAATACCTGACCATTGTGACACCCCAAATGTAAGAATATTCTTGACTATGTACAGATTGAGTGAGCATAGCCTTGCTATTGAGAGAGGACGCCATAGACAGAAGATAGGTGTTATGTTCCCCAGTTTCTGTGTTGTGGGTTTGTGTATATGTATGTGTGTATTGTATACACTGTATATAGACTTTCTTTTTCTTTTTTCTACTGTATTATTGACTGTATGTTTGTTTATTCCATGTGTAACTCTTTGTTGTTGTATGTGTCGAACTGCTCTGCTTTATCTTGGCCAGGTCACAGTTGTAAATGAGAACTTGTTCTCAACTAGCCTACCTGGCTAAATAAATATTTTTAAATGTTTTAAATTCTGGAAATGGCTTCCTGGATTCCCCCAAGCAGCTGATTGGTCGACCCCAGTGCAAATTGGAGCTCTGATCCCGTCCTCTCGTTAGGGAATACAGCTGTCAGCAATTACAAACTCCTTCCGGCAGCTTGATAAGCCAGTGTTCCTTTGCTCAGAGGAGAGCTGATGGTTATGTCCTGTGTTGGTTGTTGCTCAGATAGTTTTTGTAAAGTATTTTGTAACTGGTCCTGCTGCGGTATGTTTTTGTCACAAGGACTGTGTTTTGATCATTGAAATTGTTCACTTTACATTGGTATTTAGTTTTTGTTCCCGGGGGGGGAAGGAGAAGGCACCTCGGGAGTGCTTAGGCAAGAGGTCTGCGGGCATACGTATACCCGTAGTATGTACTGTCTAGGCACACTAGGTAAGATCTGTGCGTACCATCCCCTGTATTTTTGGTTAGTGTTCCAGGTGGTGCTAGTTAGGTAAGGTGGGTAGGAGAGGGGGCTCATTAACTTTTTACTTTCTTTGCTTTGGTTCCGTCCAGCCCCTTTTCCCCCAAATTACTGTGTGAAGGAATAAATTCCCTGTTAATGGTAATATTCCCTGCCTCTCATCCTTACCCGCACCTACAGTCACATACCTCTTTCACTCCACGGGGAGTTGAATGTAGCAAGGTGTTGCGTTCCCTCCAAGAGGCGTGCGTAACAACAGGCTGTGTCCACTGCCCACAATTGTTATATATATATTTTTCCCCCCACCTTTATTTAATAAACAAGTGTACAGTCAATAACACAATATAAGAAATAAAGTCTATATACAGTGTGTGCAAGTGGCGTTGGGAGGTAGGCAATAAATAGGCTATAGTAGCGAAGTAAATTACAATTTAGCAGATGATGATGTTCAAGTAGAGATACTGTTGTGCAAAAGACCAGAAAAGTAAAAAAATAAACTATGGAGATGAGGTAGTTAGATTGGGTGGGCTATTTACAGATGGACTATGTACAGCTGCAGCGATCGGTTAGCTGCTCAGATAACTGGTGTTTAAAGTTTGTGAGGGAGATAAGTCTCCAGCTTCAGCGATTTTTGCAATTCGTTCCAGTCACTGGCAGCAGAGAACTGTAAGGAAAGGCGGCCAAAGTAGGTGTTGGCTTTGGGGATGACCAGTGAGATATACCTGCTGGAGCGCGTGCTACGGGTGGGTGTTGTTATCGTGACCAGTGAGCTGAGATAAGGCGGAGCTTTACCTAGCATAGACTTATAGATGACCTGGAGCCAGTGGGTATGGCGACGGATATGTAGCGAGGGCCAGCCGACTAGAGCATACAGGTCGCAGTGGTGGGTGGTATAAGGGGCTTTGGTAACGAAACTGATGGCACTGTGATAGACTGCATCCAGTTTGCTGAGTAGAGTATTGGAAGCTATTTTGTAGATGACATCGCCGAAGTCGAGGATCGGTAGGATAGTCAGTTTTACTAGGATAGGTTTGGTGGCATGAGTGAAGGAGGCTTTGTTGGAAATAGAAAGCTGATTCTAGATTTGATTTTGGATTGGAGATGTTTAATATGAGTCTGGAAGGAGAGTTTACTGTCTAACCAGACACCTAGATATTTGTAGTTGTCCACATATTCTAGGTCAGAGTCGTCCATGGTAGTGATGCTAGTCAGGCGGGCGGGTGCGGGCAACGAACGGTTGAAAAGCATGCATTTGGTTTTACTAGCGTTTAGGAGCAGTTGGAGGCCACGGAAGGAGTGCTGTATGGCATTGAAGCTCGTTTGGAGGTTAGTTAGCACAGTGTCCAAAGAAGGGCCAGAAGAATACAGAATGGTGTCGTCCGCGTAGAGGTGGATTAGGGAATCACCCGCAGCAAGAGCGACATCATTGATGTATACAGAGAAAAGATTCGGCCCGAGAATTGAACCCTGTGGTACCCCCATAGCTGAGGTGGAAACTTAGCTGCACTTCCTAAACTCCTGGCAAATTTATAACCACAGTAGAGATGCATATTTCCCACAGACCCACAAAGAATTTCAAAACAAATCAAACATTGACAAACTCCCATATTTGTTAGGTGAAATACCGCAGTGTGCATTCACAGCAGCATGATTTGTGGCCCGTTGCCATTTAGAAAAGGGCAACCAGTGAAGAACTAACATTGTAAATACAACCTATATCTGTTTATTTATTTTCCCTTTCATACTTCAACTACTCTCACATTGTTACAACACTGTACATAGCCAATAATATAACATTTGAAATGTCGATATTCTAAATGTTTACTAATGTTTCCCTTGTTTATTTCCCTTTTGTTTACTGTCTATTCCATTTGCTTTGGCAATGTAAACATGTTTCCCATGCCAATAAAGCCAATTGAATTTATGTTTTTTTGCATTGGATGCGTCTCAATCCACTGCATCCGCCGATGTCGCTCATCTGCACCTGCGGTGAATGTTGCCAGAGCTAGTGTGTCAAACGTTTTGTCTATAAACTATTATGAACCCTCTGTGGAAAGCTGAGACTCTCACGAACACCATGGTGTTGCTCAATGACCCCCACGAGCATCTTGGGACTCTAAAGTCGGTACAGCCGATCTGCCAACTTCTGTCTGTAGCGTCCGAACAGTTTGGGCTACACACTAATATAACCCCTCGGTGTAAAAGGTGAGACTCTCACAAACAGGGTTTAGACTGTAATGGGTTATTAACCAGGAAAATACAATCTAGACGTGTCACATCACCAAGTTTAGAAGTAAACTCATTGATAAAAGAATGTTTCACTACTGAAGGATGCTATTGTATTATCTAGGTCTAAGACAATTATATTCAGCTAAGACTTGTTAAAATCCCCTAAAGTCGGTGTCCATGCCCCAGCGGAAATCTAATTAGCATAATCAATCTCAATCCACCGCATGCGCCTATGTAACACTTTTAACCTTATTTAACGAGGCAAGTCAGTTAAGAACACATTCTTATTTTCCAATGACAGCCTACACCGGCCAAACCCAGACAACGCTGGGCCAATTGTTCGCTGCCTTATGGGACTCGCAATCACGGCCGGTTGTGATACCCTGGTTTGAATCCAGGCTGTATCTGTAGTGACGCCACTAGCACTGAAATGCAGTGCCTTAGAACGCTGCGCCACTCGGGAGCCCTTAACAATTCAATATAGCTTAGTAGAACCCCCCCCCCGGCTGAGACTGGCTTGACTGTTTAGTGCATCTCTCAGATATAGGACAGACACTTTTGTGGGGACTATAGTTGTTCCATGTATTGAATCTGTTATTCAGTGCGTTTGTATGGGCTAATACTTTTAATACTTCAAGGGGTCTTACAATTAGAACCATCACAACAAAGTGCTTAACTCCTTAGTTTAGAAACTCTGTTTTGAAGTAAGAAATAAAATGTGTTGCACATTTTAAAGGAGAAAGACACACAAAAAAAGACACTTTTGGGACAATGGGACCTATAATTACTTGCATTTCAACAGTCACTTCTGACCTCCATTACGTTTGACATTTTATTGATTGCCTCTAAACAGCAGGTGGCGATGTTGATCACCATTTTATTACTAAAGCATGATCTCTTGACTTTCAGGTTTCATTACCAATGACTGGCTGAGTTTACACAGGCAGCCCATTCTGATATTTTTCCCACTAATTGGTCTTTTGACCAATCACAGATCTTTTCACATTAAATATTTTAGGGAACTGATCAAAATTGTAAAAAAAACAAAAAACGAATGGGGCTGCCTGCAGCCTGAGTCAAGCATTTTTGGTTGTTCAAATGTGTAGTTTATGGAATGCATAATTATTTTTCACAAATGCAATGTCAACGTCATTTTGGATTTGTGATCAGTGCCTCAGACTAATGAAACAGTCCATTTATCCTGATATATCATTTGATTAGACAGAGGTTTCTTTATAATAGACCATTCAAAGTAAACAATAACACATGAAAAAACACAAATGATAAAACAAGTTTTTTTTAATTTTGTAATACCATATATAATGCAATTGCATATCTTTGGCGAAAATAAACTTTATAAACATTTTATTAACAGAGGTTAGCATACAAAAACCAAAAGGTGTGTCTAACAGACATGGCAGACGACTGACTGATACTGGGTTGGCAGCTTTAGTTAGTTCAACACAAAACGCTTTATCAGAATCAATAATTTGCAACTGCATTTTAAAAAAAAATATTTAAATAAAATCGCATAATCAATATCCAATAACAAGTTTTCAAACAATGAAGCAATCCTATGTATGCAGCTTTGAGTCTAACAATGTATCACTGTGTAAAGTGAACAACATAGACCCCTGGGGTACCCCACGGTGTGTCTTAGAGCCCCATGTCATGCAGGTAGTCCTAAAGATCCATCTCAAAAACATTCACTTACTAAGAGACTCAGGATAAACTTCACTTTGAGTCTGATAACATCCTCCTTCTAGCTACAAGCACTACAGCATGAACAAGTTACTGGAAACTGTCCTCAACTATTTATCTAAGTTTAAACAAAAGTCCATGGGGGTACCAAGACTTTAACACCAGGGCAACCCTCGGAAACATGTAGATGACTTCTATGGTGGCAGGATCCTAACATGGAGAAGGAGTGCCAACTAATATCTATGGTGCGACTCCTTATGGCAGTCAGAAAATGATATAAACTTAAACAATACAAATTCAGAAGAAGAAGAAGTCAATAGTTAGGGAATATCCATTCATCTGAAATGTCTACACCGGCTTTCTCTGTACAACACCACTGTTGACAAGAGGGTTCAGGATCTATTTTCTTCTATCCAGTTCAACAACAAAACATCAGTACACTTGGCAGTCGTGGGTAAATTGAAAAAGCCCTGCTCGAAAGACAAAATACATTGGCAAAATACTTTCTCAGACACAGATATCTTTATCACTATATCACATAGTGAAAGTATTGGTCTATGGCAGTAAAATGAGGAAAACAAAACTAAACTAATCCAAATAATTTTCCAGAGGGGAGAGAGGAAGTAACATTTCCACTCGCTTCAAATGACCATTATTTGAAAGAAGTTCCATTCAATCGTCCATTATAAATTAATTATAAATACATTTATGATTTAATGGACAACATTAATTTGTTCTTTGTTTATTCACAGACAGTGTATTCTATGTCCATCTTATTTAGGAGAACCGTGGTTTAGTTCTAACAACAAAGTGTCCATTCTAAGAACAAAGCGATTCCCATTCCTGAACAACTAAAAGATAAACTGCATGTCAGACTAAAGTCAGTCCACAAGGTCAGAGTCCTCCTACATTTCCTGTTAGTTGGCGTCTAGGGCATCAATGTTACGGTCAGTCACACAAAAACTGTGAGAAGAGGAACATGGTCGCAATGGCACAAATTAATGTTTGGCACTGCATGCAATCTATATTTATGACAGTGACTTAATTTAACATTATACAACACAAGTAGAAAGTTAAGTTGGCTCATGACAGAGGGCAGTATACTGTTATACAGTGAACCAACTAAAAGCAATTCTATCATATGGGCATGCTGTGGGCTTTTGGCGTTTTGCTTACTAATGCAGGTTAATGCATGCAAGCGCCGAAAGAAAACCAGTCTGGCCTCTTCTCTTCACAAGTTCTGTTGCAACATCCTGTACTTCCCGTCACTGAACTCTATGCAATCAACTGGCAGTAAACACATTACTGTACAGCGGAGCGAAGAGAGTGGTGTGCTTCCTGATTTTGCCGTCCCCCCTCCCTTTGTGTTTTCTTATTGTGGAGCAAGACAAAGCAAAGCCTCTCTGTCAACAGTCTGAACTTTGCCACAGCCAACAACAGGCAGTAGTACAATATTGTCAATCTAACTTCACTACAACGTTATTATAACAAAATTCTTGTCTTAACTTCCCTTTGGCCTGAATACTAAATGTCAGTAGGTGTGACTAATATTACATGATTGAAAACTTACCAGCACATCTGCTAGTGAGTGCTCTCATGCAAGCGCATCGTCTTGGGATCACTATGGTTACAACCTTAGCTGTGTTTCAGCCAGATACACCTTGCATAGGATAGGATGTAGGATAGGATAGGGTAGGGTAGGATAGGACAGGGTAGGATAGGATGTAGGATAGGACAGGATGTAGGATAAGATGTAGGATAGGACAGGGTAGGAAATAGGATGTAGGATAGGATGTAGGATAGGACAGGGTAGGATAGGACGTAGGGTAGAATAGAACAGGGTAGTATAAGATGTAGGATAGGATGTAGGATAGGACGTAGGGTAGGATAGGACAGGGTTGGATAGGATGTAGGATAAGATGTAGGATAGGACAGGGTAGGATGTAGGATAGGATGTAGGATAGGACAGGGTAGGATAGGATGTAGGGTAGGCTGTAGGGTAGGACAAGAGAAGAATCACAAATACAGGGGCCTGTATCAATGACAGGGGCCTGTCATTTCTCAGTTTACACACTAAACACAAATAATGAATGTATAACAGAATAAGAGGAAAAGCCATGAAGAGGAGTGGGTTCTGATGGTATGACGATATAAAGACGTTTTCCTCTCAGTGTAGGAAACCCGAGTGGACTCTTCCTGATCGTGTCCATCTAACACAGTCGGTCATCTTTGTTTTATTCCTCTTCTTAATACGGCAGTAGCAGAGTTCCAACATCTCCTTTGTTGCGTTTCCCCACCATGCTATTAAATCCTGACATCATGGAACCAGTCCAGTGTTCTGCTCTGGGATCAGATTGTTTAGAGTGTGATCGGAACAGCCAGTGGCATCAATCATCTCACTACTTCAATACATTCCCTATAATGTATTATTTTTAGACACCAGTGTTGTCATCAACCCAAGAAAAATACCAACATTGAACATATTAAATAATATGAAGAGCAGTTTAAGGTTACGGATCAATTATTGCATCTCTCTTTGTATGTTATTTCCAGACCAAGGTTGTCGCCTATCAAAAAACAGTGGCATGTTTTGATTTTTGCACGGAGAAGGGAGAAACTGACTAGAACATGAGAGGTTAGTTGTTTGTTACAGACATGCACTCATTCTCTTATAAATAGGTTCACTTGGAAGAGGATACAGGTTGAGGAGGAAGCATGCATTGCTTTGAGTTATAAAAACTTTAAGCTTTTTCTGGTCTTGTCTTTCTTTTTCCAGAAGAAAATCCTTTGAATTGCGAGGATCTGCGGCAAAGCCATCAGAAACAGGCAGTTCGTTTTGGATAGATGGGTATTGTGATGGTTCTTCACAGTAGTCCCCAAGCACCCCACTTAACCCCACCCACCTGACACGCCCGAGTTACAAAAGTCTCAATATGGCTTTATTCTCCTGTGTGTGAATGATACTATTGCCATTTGTTGTGTTGGGATAGGGAGGGATTTCCCATCCCATAATGTGTCAAACCAAAAAACTGGCTCAAAAATCAGCAATCAGAAAAGCAGGAGGCGGCACAACCTGGACCAATCAGTAGGACACACAATCAGATCAGGGTTACAGGGGCGGGAGTCTGAGGGTGAGGCGGTACAACCACCTCATTTCCTGTTCAGTTTTTTGCTCTTGGCACTGCGTTTGTTGAGCTCCATGGAGGTACGGATCCCAGCCAGGTGAAGCAGAGACCCGGCCGCCTCCTTCAGCTCCTCATCCAGCTCCGGCTTGGCTGTCACCTCCCTACGTGCCCTCTTACCCACCGGGCAGTTCACAGAGGAGGAAGAGGGGGAGGGGCGGCGAGGAGCAGGCCGGGAGTGGCCACCCCTCTCGTCCCGGTCCCCGAGGTCGGAGTCCTCCTCGTCGCTATGGAAACCCTCGCTGCCGGCGCGGCGTGGGCGGGGCCTGGCATGGCCTGGGCCTCCTTCATCCAGGGAGGAGAGGGAGGAGGAGGAGGAGCGGGAGGAGCAGCGCTGCAGGGCCATGCTACTGTAGTTGTGGTCCTGCTTAGGATCGCTGCTCACCAGGACCAAGTCTGGCCGGGACAGGTCCAGGGGACTGTCTGGATCACCTGGGAGAGGGAGGGAAAGAAGTGAGAAATGAGGAAGTAAGGAGAGGGGGAGTGAGGAGAGGGAGAAAGATTGAGGAAGAAATCTTCACACTAAAGAAACAGTGTTTCTGAATGCAACAGGGCAACAGGAGTAGCTATGTGATCAAGAGAGTCAAGTGTTTTTAATCCAATAAGCGGCGGGCTAGGGAGTGTCCGTGTGTTCAGCAGGCTAGGGAGTGTCCGTGTGTTCAGCAGGCTAGGGAGTGTCCGTGTGTTCAGCAGGCTAGGGAGTGTCCGTGTGTTCAGCAGGCTAAGGAGTGTCCGTGTGTTCAG
>QNTS01001070.1:158457-169326 GCA_003317085.1 Hucho hucho | reverse complement strand
CACACACACAGACACCGAGACACACAGACACCGAGACACACAGACACCGAGACACACAGACACCGAGACACACAGACACCGAGACACACAGACACCGAGACACACAGACACCGAGACACACAGACACCGAGACACACAGACACCGAGACACACAGACACCGAGACACACAGACACCGAGACACACAGACACCGAGACACACAGACACACAGACACACACACGGAGGATACAGATTGGAATCTACCTTGAGGCATCTATGATTAGAAATCAAATAATGACTAAAATGACAGTTGAAGATGAGAGGATGGTGATGCTGAATGTTTTGCCGGCCAATGTTGCATGACAAAAATGTGTAGAGGCAACAACCATGTGAATTTGAAATCACATGCGCTGGATCAAATCTAATACCAAACATATTTCTAGATCAGGGATGGGCAACTGGCGGCGGCCCCTCTTTTGAAGGCCCCTTTTTTTTGTAGAATTGCAAAATGAGTTATAAAATTGCTAACTCTTCTCTCAGCCCAATGGCAAAATGTGTAGAATTGCAGCAAACTTGCTTTAAAAATGGCAACATTTTCTTTATACCTCTTGGCTAAATGTGTAGCATTGCACAAAATTAACAAAGGAATCACCTTTGAGGGAGCAGCCCTGCAGGAAGTGGCGTCTGGGTGGTGAGGAGGCACTGGGTGGGGAGGCGGGCGGTGTGCAGAAGGTATGTGCCGCAGGGAAGTGCTGCTTCTTCAGGGCCTGGATCAGGTTGGGTCTGTACTCTGGGTCCACACACCACAGAGAACCCTTCCCGTTCACCTGAAAAAAACATCACAAAGTACAGTAAGACTGACCTTAGTGGTGTTCGTTGGGGCACACCGTAGCAAAATGTTTCAAAACGGAGCATTTCTTATTGGATAAATTCATATAGCATCTCACTGTAGTATCAAGAGACACTTTGGTAAAGTACTCATCATGACTAGGCTTACTAGATTCCTGACGAAAAACACCTAGAACTTCTCCCTGTAGTCTGACTAGTGCTGGGCGATATGGCCAAAATAATATATCATGATATTCTCATTTTTGACGGTGTGGCGGTATCTGACAGTATTTTATGCTTCTGAATAATCAAGGTTTTAGGAGTATTGCATGACCCTAGGATATCAACAAATTAATTCTAAGTGGTTTAACAGGCTTTCTCCATTCAGATTGCTTTATACTCTGCTAAACTAGGACAAACCTGACAGTAAAGTAGTCCAATTCCAATAACTTTTCATAAAATACAATAAATCACCCAGCCCTAAGTCTCACTGAGTCTCACTGAGTCTCACTGTAGTCTTACCAGGATTTGAGTGGCTTTAGCTGCAATAATGACTCATAATGCAGTCACCTGAGCATGTGATAAACAATCCACACTGTCCTTAAATGACTTATTACAGGGTTGGACTGAGTTCAGCTTTTTATAGGGCTGTCCATGTGACTTGTCTTTGTAGAACCTCCCACTACAGTAGCCAAAGACATGTGAAGACATTGTCATATCCTGTATGCAAGTTCATGAACTACCACTGAGACAACACGTCTCCATGGTGTTTTCACAAGAAAAACATACATGTTTACGTGTGTGTGTGTGTGTGTGTGTGTAAATGGTTCTCATGATCTATTTCTGGGGTTCTGTCCAGGAGAAGGAGGAGAGGAAGGAGAGAGGAGGAGGGATATAACCTTGACTCAGATTACCAGCCGGCTCGCAGGCAGGAAGAAGGAAATGTCACCATGGCAACGCAAACCACCAGGCAGTGTTTGTCATCTGAAACCAGTGCTGTGCTCTCTCAGCTCAGCAGACGGGTGGGCTCACACTGAGCCCCCAGCACACGGAGCCCAGAGGCTGCCTGCATTGTGATGCACTGGGCAACAGTCCTGCTGCCGCTAATCTAATTTCTACTTCTAACTAGTCTTCAGCCCCTCCTAGCAAACTAGTTGCTAGCTAGCCACTGAGCCCATTGCAACAGTATAGTTCTATTCTCTGTCTGCCCCGAGCTGAGCTTGAACCTGTGTCCGACACAACTACAGAAACAATGTCTCTTTCCTATATATGCTCTACTTTTCTCCATCACTTTCTGACCTTTCGTTTCCCTTCTCTACCTTTTCTTTCACAGACACTTGTCTCTCTCTCTCTGTGTTTGTCCTCTGCCTGGAGCTACAGTTGCAGTGTGTGTGTGTGTCCACTGCCTGGTCGTGGCTCTACAGTTGCAGTGTGTGTGTGTCCACTGCCTGGTCGTGGCTCTACAGTTGCAGTGTGTGTGTGTCCACTGCCTGGTCGTGGCTCTACAGTTGCAGTGTGTCCACTGCCTGGTCGTGGCTCTACAGTTGCAGTGTGTGTGTGTGTGTGTCCACTGCCTAGTCGTGCCTCTACAGTTGCAGTGTGTTGGGAGATAGCGCCCCATCTTACTGCTGTGTTTGCATTTCCTCTGAAGGAGAGAGAGGAGGGTCTATGACCTTGACTGGTATACACCCGCTCTCCCAGCCTTATCACAGCGAGGGGAGGCACACAGGGGGCCACAGGCAGGGTGCTGCACTACACTGGCCCTGACACACACACACGCAAGTCAGGGGGCCTCAGGTTGGTTTAAAACCCTGGCCCTGCCCATCAGCCATACAGAGAGCTACAAATTCTATACAGGCACAGGTACAGAGTGGAGGTGTACAGTTAACACTGTCAGTCAAACGCTTTGAGCACATTGTCAATGTCACACTACTGCCACTACAGAATATCAGTGAAGAGCTCTAATGATTCTTCGTGGCACCTTTACACAGCAAATCATCTGAACGGGGAAGGATACTTTGAGCTAGTTTGAACCCCATTAGCAGACTACTTCAAACCCCCAATGATGTCATCATATCAATCTCACCCTGCAGTGTCAGCATGACAACTTTTAACTGTTTAAATAATGTGTTTGTGTGACCCCTTGCGAGAATCAAACCCAAGCACTGCCAGCTCCTTGCAAGGTAAACAAAGTGTGTTTGTGTGTGTGTGTGCGCGCGCATGACCTTATAGTTCCCTCACCTTTCCCAGGCTCCTCTCCACCTTGCGGAAGCACTTGTTGAGTGACAGGTTGTGTCTGACGCTGTTCTTCCAGCCGGTGGGGGCGGAGGAGAAGTAGGGGAAGTTCTGTAGGATCCAACCATAGATGTCCTTCACCGGCAGCCTCTTACTGGGGCTCTGCTCTATGGCCATGTAGATCAACAGAGAGAATGAGAAGGGAGGCTTGGACTTCAATGAGTCCCTCTGCGATGAGGAGTAAGAGGATGAAGAAGATGGGTTCTGAGGGGCCCCGGGGTCACCCTCGATGTCAAAAAGGGGGCTGGTGCTGGGTTGGGCGCCCCCAGCAACGCCAGGCCCCCCTAGGGTAAAGTTCTGGAGCAGGTTCTCATGGAGCCAGTTGAGGTTGGTGAGCTCCTCATCCTCGGAGCCACCGGATCCCCGGTCCAGGCTAGTGGCCAATGGGCTGGCTGCGCCGCACTCTGCCTCTGGGAGAGTCCCCACCCCCCCGCATACGCCCCTAAGCCCCGCCCTCTCCTCCTGCATCCCCGCCGTTTCAGCTTTCTTATCCGGCGACATCCCGATGATTGGACCCATTAAACCAGGTAGGTCTGGAGAGAGGAGAGAAATGGTTAGAAAACAACTGCAGGATAGGACACACTAGTGGAGGGGGCAACACAGAGACGGGGGCAACACAGAGACGGGGGCTACACAGAGACGGGGGCTACACAGAGACGGGGGCTACACAGAGACGGGGGCAACACAAGCTAGAACCTGTGGCTTTAAGTGGCTACATAAAAACGGTGGTGAAACATAGAACTTTCCTTCACACAGCGACACAGTAGTTATGCTGGGGAATGAGGAGGGAGCTGCTTTCCCAACACCACTGGAAACGTGAAATAAATTGATGTGACACATTGAAATGATGTGCTCTTCCAAGCACTCAACGTGTTTGTCTAAGGTTGGCCTGAGGGCAAGCATGGGCAGGGTACACCCCTGTCTGTCTGTCCTGTATGCCTCGGTCCCTCTCTCCCGCTAAATGGAGAGACTTTCCCCTCTCCTCCTCCTGTCTGCCCCCTCTCTCACGCAGGCGGATGGTGGAGAGACTATCCTCCCCTCCTCTCTCCCTCTCCAGCCGAGAGCCTTTGAGGTGGACCTCTAAAGTGTGGGAGACGACTCCAGTCTCTCCAGCCTGCTCTCCTCTCCGCCCACCTCATCTCAGACCAGACCACCTGCTTGTTAGACGCCAATGAGCATGAAACCATCTGCAAAATCCTGTCCCGGCTAAAGGAGGGTATCCTTCCTTCTTACACTGCCTTGAGTGGACAGCTCTCAAATAAAGAGCCACCTGCCCTGCAATCTAGGAGTCAGGACCACTACTTAGCTCAACTCAACCCACCTGATACCAGAGGGATTCAACTTACATACTGCCTGTCCTCCTTCCGCTACTCAAAAGCACTGAGGAATTTAACCAAGTCAATATGAATAGCTGTGATTAGCCCAGATAGCGATCATCTGGTCTCCAAAAAACAGCTAAAAGTCTATGGAAAACAGACAAGTGAAGCTAGGCTACATACTGCTCAGTGTGCCGGTCCTGACTGACTCAGACCCTCTCCCCCCCCTCCCTCCCTCCACAGGAAATAGTCTCACATAGTTCGGGCAGTCCTCCTCTGGAATGTTTGCACACATTCAGCAGCTACTTCTACTTCATAAAACCAGTGAAGAAATATAGGCTATATCGTCCAATGATGTGAATGCAGCTGCAGTAAACCCTGGCACAGATCAGCTAGTGTGTAGAGCACTGCATGATGGTCAATGAGGCCAACCAAGAGCACAGCAGGCAGCCAGCAAGAGACATCACCCCTCTCCTCCCCCCTCCCCCCTCTCATCCTCTCCCTGCTCACAACAAGCTTTAATCTATGTCCCCAGTGTCACCATGACAACCCTTGCTGCTGTCACTTCAATTAAGAGCAGAAATCATCCCATCGAGAGAAAGAGAGTAAATGGGAAAATAAGTTATCCATCTAGGCTGGGCCGTGTCGGTCGACTGTAGACAACAACCAAATCAGCATTCAGCTTGTGGGAACCTTACAGTCTGTAGGGCACCACCAAACCTCCCAGTATAAGCAGCTTGTGGCTTGGGTTGTGCTGAGGTGATGCTGCTTGGGCTTGAGGTGGGGCTGAGGCTGGGAATGGGGTGGGTTGTGACTAGACTGGTGCTGGGCTCAGTGGTCTGGGTTATGTCTGGGCTGAGGCTGGGAATGGGGTGGGTTTGGGGGATACTGAGAAACAGAGGGGTGGAGGTTGAGGGACACTGAGAAACAGAGGGGTGGAGGTTGAGGGACACTGAGAAACAGAGGGGTGGAGGTTGAGGGACACTGAGAAACAGAGGGGTGGAGGTTGAGGGACACTGAGAAACAGAGGAGTGGAGGTTGAGGGACACAGAAACAGAGGGGTGGAGGGCGGCTGGGGCACATCCTTTCACTGTTGTTGTTAAAGAGGAATTGGGTCAAGCTCTGCTCTGGACTGAGAGAAAGCAGGAGAAAGAGGGGAGACGGGAGAGGGAGGGAATAGAGTGAAAGAAGAGAGGAGGGAGCAGCCTCGGAGCGTAGCGATGGAGGGATGATAGGAGCAGAAAAGAGGTCAGGGATGTGATGTGCACCAGAAACCCCCTGTCACTCATCTCACCTCTAGGTCTGGGGTTGGGTAGTCACTGTCAGGGTGTAGAGTAACCCACCCCTAGGAGAAGGGTGAGGGCCTAAGGCCACTGCCATGTTCAAAAAGAACACACAACACCTGAAGGAGTGGCGAGGGCAAGGATCTACGAGAACAGATAGTAGAGAATGGCAGAGAGGGCAGAGGGGAAGAAAGAAGGAGAGAGATAAAGAGTGCATATAGCCTAACATCAAGAAGGTCCTTTTTACAACGATAGAGGCAGAGAGAGGGGAGTAGAAAAGAGACCAAGAAAGTAGAGTAGGAGAGCGAGAGAGAGAGAGAAGTAGCAGAGAGAGAGAGAGAGAGAGAGAGAGCGAGAGAAGTGCGAGAGAGCAAGAGAAGTGCGAGAGAGAGAGCGAGGAGTAGGAGAGCGAGAGAGAAAGAGGGAAGGAGAAAAGATGGAAAAACAAGCAGCAAAAAGCCATAGAAACAATAAATAAATAAGTCAGCTCTCCAGTACCAGGCTAGCTGAGGATGAAGATGAATCAGAACTCAAAGTAAAGTAGAGCAATCAGACATGTCAGACAGCGAGAGAACTGCCCGTTTGTGTTAAAGAGAACGAGCTCCACGTACAGAACCACAACACAAATACAGCCCTCGTATTTCCACATGGGAGGCTGGGTGAAACTCCTACTCTTTCTGGTCTGAATGAGAGAAGGAATACATAGAACCAGACAGACAGGTCTGTAGCCTCTGGAGTGGTGTCACACCTCTTAAAGTGATGCTCCAAAGCTTTTGTATCATTTCAGTCAGTAGTTTTGAAAGTAGTGCTCACGAGCCAAAACGGGTTCCCGAAAATGTGTTACCCAAATTCTTCTCTCTACAAATACGGACAATATGTTACAAATGTATAAGAGCTTAAGATACCGGACTGCATCTTTAATACAACACAAACAGACCTGTAGTAACAGGCAGCACTTTAAACTAGAGGACAAAATGTCTTCTGCTGATATGTATTTTATAGGGCTTGTAGGAACCAATCACAATCACAGTTGTCTGCATTTGTTATATTCATCTACAACTATCCTATCATTTCAATCCAAGCTCAATAACCACTGTGTAGGTGTGTGTTTGTCTGGTTTCTAAGTGCGTATGAGACATTGGCATCACGTAATAATGATAATTATTTGGCGGGTGCTTATATTTGTCCCATTTCACACACGTACATTTAAAAAATATATATATTTTACCTTTATTTAACTAGGCAAGTCAGTTAAGAACAAATTCTTATTCACAATGACGGCCTAGGAACAGTTAACTGTTAACTGACTTGTTCAGGGGCAGAACGACAGATTTTTACCTTGTCAGCTCGGGGATTCGATCTTGCAACCTTTTCGGTTACATATAAGGCCATTTAAATTTTTTTGACAGTATTTTATGTTTTTGAATAATAAAAGTTCTCAATATGCTTTATGAGTAGTGCGTGACCCTAGGGTGGCAACACATACATTCTAAGTGACTTCAAATGGGTCTTTCTCCATTTAGAATGTTTTACACTATTACATTCAACTAATCTGTTTTCTAATGTATTTTCATCAATTTCTGCATTTCCTGCACTCATTTGAGGTCATTTCCCCACTGCCAACTCCTAACCGCTAGGCTACCTTCCGCCCTACATGGGCTCCTCCTTAAAGCACACGTTAAGTGTGGCAAAGAAAGCTTTGTGTGAAGGCTAGTTTGTGTTCAAACAGGTGTGGCAGAGATGTTTGGTGTAGAAACAGTGTGGGTGTGTCCTAGTGCAGGCAACCAGGTAGCTTCCCTTCCTTCCTTCCCTCTCTGACCAACAAACTTAGCTCATCTATTGCACTTCTTACAATACACTTATAGCTGGCATAAACAGTGCATTCAGAAAGTATTCAGACCCCTTAACTTTTTCCACATTTTGTTACGTTAGTCTTATTCTAAAATGGATAAAAAAAATGTTTTTGCCTCAATCTACACACAATACTCCATAATAACAAAGCGAAAGCAGGCTTTTTTTATAATTTCTTTGACAATTTTTTTTAACAGAAATAGCATATTTACATAAGTATTCAGACCATTTGCTATGAGACTGAAAATTGAGCTCAGGTGCATCCTGTTTCCATTGATCATCCTTGAGATGTTTCTACAACTTGGAGTCCACCTGTAGTAAATTAAATTGATTGGACATGATTTGGAAAGAAACACACCTGTCTACAAAGGTCCTACAGGCCATGAGGTTGAAGGAAGTCTTTTTAGAGCCCCAAGACAGTATTGTTTAGAGGCACAGATCTGGGGAAGGGTACCAAAACATTTCTGCAGCATTGAAGGTCCCCAAGAACACAGTGGCCTCCATCATTTTTAAATGGAAGAAGTTTGGAACCACCAAGACTCTTCCTAGAGCTTGCTCCCCAGGCCAAACTAAGCAACCAGGGGAGAAGGTCCTTGGTCAGGGAGGTGACCAAGAACCCGATGGTCACTGACAGAGCTCCATAGTTCCTCTGTGAAGAACAACCATCTCTGCAGCACTCCACCAATCAGGCCTTTATGGCAGAGTGGCCAGACAGAAGCCACTCCTCAGTAAAAGGCACATGGACAGCCTGCTTGGAGTTTGCCAAAAGGAAACTAAAGGACTCTCAGACCATGAGAAACAAAATTATATGGTCTTATGAAACCAAGATGGAACTCTTTGGCACAATCCCTACGGTGAAGCATGGTGGTGGCAGCATCATGCTGTGGGGATATTTTCAGCGGCAGGGACTGGGAGACTAGTCAGGATCGAGGGAAAGATGAACAGAGCAAAGTCCAGAGAGATCCTTGATGAAAACCTGCTCCAGAGCAATCAAGACCTCAGACTGGGGCAAAGGTTTAGCTTCCAACAGGACAACGACCCTAAGCACACAGCCAAGACAACGCAGGAGTGGCTTCGGGACAAGTCTCTGAATGTCCTTGACTGGCCCAGCCAGAGCCCGGACTTGAACCCGATCAAACATCTCTGGAGAGACCTGTAAATAGCTGTACAGCAACGCTCCCCATCCAACCTGACAGAGCTTGAGAGGATCTGCAGAGAAGAATGGGAGAAACTCCCCAAATACCGGTGTGCTTTATGGTGCATTGTGTGTAGATTGATGACGAAAAAAACAACAATTTAATCCATTTTAGAATAAGGCTGTAATGTAACAAAATGTCAAGGGGTCTGAATACTTTCTGAAGGCACTGTATCTGCAGCTACTATTTAACCATTAAAACCATAAAACCTATGTTTTATAATGTGGAGGTCTGGGGCAACAAACATGCTAGTCGAGGTTAATCACCAACCGACACCACAAAGATCCTCCTTCCCTCAACACCCCCCCCGGCTCCCCTCCACCTCTCTGCTGCACCACCACCGGCCTCCCCTCCACCTCTCTGCTGCACCACCACGGCCTCCCCTCCACCTCTCTGCTGCACCACCACGGCCTCCCCTCCACCTCTCTGCTGCACCACCACTGGCCCAGCATCCTTTAGATCAAACACACTCCTCCACCAGCCACGCACATTTAAATATCAACACAGTGTGTGTGTGTGTGTTAAAGTGTGAGTGTGTAAAAAAGCAGAAGAGCATCCATCTGAGGAGCACACAGGAAGTGCTTTTAGGCGATTAGCACGATGCCTCTGCGCTGGATAGTGAATTATCATCGCTGTTATGATTATCGTCATTATCCTTGCTCTTATCAAAAAGGCATCAAAGCGAGAGGCAGCAAGGCGAGCGAGGGATGTGCTAGCTGGTTAATGGGCCACTTGTGTTTGTGAGTGGAGGGGTGGAGAGAGAGCTAATGAGAGATTAGCCTGTTGAGTGTTAGCGCAATGCTAAGCAAATCGCTACCGGAGCAGCATCGGCCCGGGTGGTGGCCCATCGGCTCATCTGCAAGTTAAAACAACCCGCCTCTCCGTCGGGCCAGCCCCTGCCCTCCATTCAAATTCATGACATGATTGTGGTAACAGACAGACAAAAGACGACAGGTGCCGAAGCACATTAGACTATTTTCTGCTCTCTTTTATCCTTCCAATGCACTGATTTGAAGGTACAAAATAACATATGGAGGCATTAGGTTAGTGGTGACTTAATCAATGACGTCTCTTCGGGCAGTTCTCTATAGATGTGTACAGAAGGATGGCAATAGTGGGTGGAGATGACAGATTACACCAGCTCAGGGTTATGTTCATTAGGTAGGGTACACAGTAGCAAAATGTTTGAAACTTTCCCCTCCCCCAAAAAAACAAAAGGTTGTTATTGACAAGTCCATGTAGTCTGTCACTGTTTCAGTGCAACTTTGATGCCTTATAAAAACAGAGCAGGTCATGAAGAGGAGAGACCACATACCAGATGCCTATCTCCTGATCTGCAGTGTGGTTGCCGTGGCAGCAGGGCCTAGCTGTAAAGGGAAGTGATTGTATTCTAGGTGGTGATGGTGGCAGAGCGAGGCATGAGAAGAGAGGCTGATGTGGAGGGATCAATACACGCTTCGCTTAAAGTGCTGAGGCCAGCAGTCTAGTCCCATTCTCCTCAAACCTCCATCACAAAGAGGTGGCTAGGCTACAATGACTGACTGGGAGAGAGAGAGATCAGCCCAGATGTCATTCTTTGAGAGTGCAGTAAAAGCATGAGACCCTACCTTACAAACAACAATTTTCAATGGCCCCACACCACAAATCAAATGTTGCATTGATATCTAAACAACATGCCATTTTGAAGATAATAGAGGTGGATAAAGGCACACACACTCCCTCTGTTCTGCACCGAAACCACTGACTCAAACCTGTAACACCTCTGTAATAGATACACAAAGGTGTGTCACGATGCTTACGCATATATAACGACTAAGGTGGGTTCGATTTCCACTGATACTTGTTACAGTGGGGGTTACTTTACAACCTGGTCTGTCTGATATTGGAACAAGGAGTAAGATTTGTTTCAACAAGTTTGCGTCTTACTCTGTTGGTCAAACTGGTTTATATGTGTGTCTCTGTGTCTCTGTGTGTCTGTCTGTGTCTCTGTGTCTGTCTGTGTCTCTGTGTGTCTGTCTGTGTCTCTGTGTGTCTGTCTGTGTCTCTGTGTGTCTGTCTGTGTCTCTGTCTGTCTGTCTGTCTGTCTGTCTGTCTGTCTGTCTGTCTGTCTGTGTGTCTGT
>QNTS01001070.1:121853-154593 GCA_003317085.1 Hucho hucho | reverse complement strand
TCCGTGTGTCCGTCCGTCCGTCTCCGTGTGTCCGTCCGTCCGTCTCCGTGTGTCCGTCCGTCCGTCTCCGTGTGTCCGTCCGTCCGTCTCCGTGTGTCCGTCCGTCCGTCTCCGTGTCCCCGTCCGTCCGTCTCCGTGTCTGTCTGTCTGTCTGTCCGTCCGTCCCCGTGTCTCTGTCTGTCCGTCCGTCCGTCCCCGTGTCTCTGTCTGTCCGTCCGTCCGTCCCCGTGTCTCTGTCTGTCCGTCCGTCCGTCCCCGTGTCTCTGTCTGTCCGTCCGTCCGTCTCCGTGTCTCTGTCTGTCCGTCCGTCCGTCTCCGTGTCTCTGTCTGTCCGTCTGTCCCCGTGTCTCTGTCTGTCCGTCTGTCTCCGTGTCTCTGTCTGTCCGTCTGTCTCCGTGTCTCTGTCTGTCCGTCTGTCTCCGTGTCTGTCTCCGTGTCTGTCTCCGTGTCTGTAGTAAACACAGGTATGTCCACTGATGAGAAAGGACAGAAAGACACTAACCTAATGGGGTAATCATTTTTTCAGAGGCCTCTGATAAACCTTTCAATTAGGTTTTAAAAAACTCCTGACACTGAGAAATGCATGTGGGTCTAATCTGTGCTAGAGGTCAAAGCAAACAAGAGAGTTGAGTTGACAAAAAGAAGCTAGAGTCGGCTTCGCATTCTCATATAAAGGAGCAGTTGTTTTTTCTCTGGTGACTTTTGGTAACCCCCACAGTATTCTAAACAGAGAACTGAGCAAGAGGGAAACACTTCGAGACACCTCTATGGGACTGTGTGCTTGACCAGTGTAAGGAGAGGAGTTCGGTGGAGTTCCCTACTTGAGGGAGACTAGCCCTCTCACAGAGGGGTTATCTGGCTGTGTGTGTGGCTGCGTGCGTCAGCTGAATGTACTCATTGCCACAACATGCACTGTCAGACAAAACAATGCCCACATAGCAGGCATATGGGGAAATAGGAACCCGTTTAAACCAAACAGAGTTGAGGATGAAAACAAAAAGATGTCAAAGAACAGCGATGAGTGATGAGCACCACAACACACACAAACCCACATTGCAGCTGCAATGTTTCTTATTTAACTGACTTGCCTAGTTAAAGGCTAAGAACAAATTCTTATTTTCAATGACAGCCTACCCCGGCCAAACCATCCCCTAACCCGGACGACTCTGGGCCAATTGTGCGCCGCCCTATGGGACTCCCGATCACAGCCGGTTGTAATACAGTCCGGGATCGAACCAGAGTCTGTAGTGACGACTCTAGCACTAAGATGCAGTGCCTTAGAACGCTGCGCCACTTGGGAGGCCAGGTCACCTGACTACCAGTCATTATAGTCCGACAGCTAGTATCAGGTTGTGACAATAAACAGTGTCCTTTAGCTCACCGACTTACAGAGTAGTGGAGAGAGTGACACAGACATCCTAACGTAGGCCTATATAGAGGAAGACCAGGAAAGAGCATGAGAGAGAGAGAGAGAGACACACACACAGAGCTGAAATTCAGCTTGGCCCTTAAGACCCTCACAAACTTTTACAGCTGCACAATTGACAGCATCCTGTTGGGCTGTATCACCGCCTGGTACGGCAACTGGACCACCCGCAACCGCAGGGCTCTCCAGAGGGTGGTGCGGTCTGCCCAACGCATTACCGGTAATGAAGCAAATAACGAAGGAATATTATTTTAGGCATAGGGGTTAGGTTTAGAATTACAGTTAAGGTTATAATTAGGGGTTAGGTTGAAGGTTAGGGTTATAATTAGGGGTTAGGTTGAAGGTTATAATTAGGGGTAGGGAATGGAAATAAATTTTAGGTCCCCACAAGGATAGTAAAACATGTGCTGTGTGTGTTTGAGGGGAGGGGGTGTGTGTGAAGGCCTTCCATCTATCGCTTAGGGGTCATGTGGTTTAGTGTTCAGCCAGCTAATACAGAGATTCGTGGCAGAGGAGACACGTTGCAGAATCATGTCGAAAAGAGCAGCACTAGGCAATTATTGAAGCAAATGAAAATGCTTGTGCTCTTTTGAGAAGACGGAAAAAAGTATTTAATTTGTGTGGAGAATATCAGCAATGATTGTCAATACTTGTCAATTCAAATCAATGACAATACTTTTTTCATAACCGAATAACTATAGTCTCATCAGCTTTTCTTGACACTAATGTGTTGTTGTGCATTCTTTGAACATAGGACTAACACCATTATGAATTCTGTTTTACTGTACCATACAGAAGCCTTTAAAACCACAGTAGCACTGCCCTAGTGGTCACTGAAAGTGACAGTGCTCTGTACACCTGAGCACCCCCCCAAACCCTGATCAATGTCAGCCAAGCCGCTTTGTCCTGCGTCGTCACACTGCCATCTCCTTTAAACCCAGCCTGTTTATTCAAGCAGGAGTCTCCCTCTCTCTCTCTCTCCCACCCTCCAACGGTCAAACTTTAGCATCATTTCAACAGAGCTCGCCAGCATGTAGTCCTAAAACCCAGAAATAAGTTACCTCTGACTCATTCAGCCATCCCTATGGGAAAAGCTGTGAAAGAACTGGGTTTTTGGAATAAACGCCAAACATAAGGTCAGAGGTTAACACAGGCTTAGGAGATGTTATACATTTTGTTCTATGGGATAGAGTGAGGGGAAAAAGTATTTGATCCCCTGCTGATTTTGTACGTTTGCCCACTGACAAAGAAATGATCAGTCTATAATTTTAATGGTAGGTTTATTTGAACAGTGAGAGACAGAATAACAACAAAAAAATCCAGAAAAACGCATGTGAAAAATGTTATAAATTGATTTGCATTTTAATGAGTGAAATAAGTATTTGACCCCTCTGCAAAACATGACTTAGTACTTGGTGGCAAAACCCTTGTTGGCAATCACAGAGGTCAGACGTTTCTGGTAGTTGTCCACCAGGTTAGCACACATCTCAGGAGGGATTTTGTCTCACTCCTCTTTGCAGATCTTCTCCAAGTCATTAAGGTTTCGAGGCTGACGTTTGGCAACTCGAACCTTCAGCTCCCTCCACAGATTTTCTATGGGATTAAGGTCTGGAGACTGGCTAGGCCACTCCAGGACCTTAATGTGCTTCTTCTTGAGCCACTCCTCTGTTGCCTTGGCCATGTGTTTTGGGTCATTGTCATGCTGGAATACCCATCCACGACCCATTTTCAATGCCCTGGCTGAGGGAAGGAGGTTCTCACCCAAGATTTGACGGTACATGGCCCCGTCCATCGTCCCTTTGATGCGGTGAAGTTGTCCTGTCCCCTTATCAGAAAAACACCCCCAAAGCATAATGTTTCCACCTCCATGTTTGACGGTGGGGAGGGTGTTCTTGGGGTCATAGGCAGCATTCCTCCTCCTCCAAACACGGCGAGTTGAGTTGATGCCAAAGAGCTCCATTTTGGTCTCATCTGACCACAACACTTTCATCCAGATGTCCTCTAAATCATTCAGATGTTCATTGGCAAACTTCAGACGGGCATGTATATCTGCATTCTTGAGCAGGGGGACCTTGCGGGTGCTGCAGGATTTCAGTCCTTCACGGCGTAGTGTGTTACCAATTGATTTCTTGGTGACTATGGTCCCAGCTGCCTTGAGATCATTGACAAGATCCTCCCGTGTAGTTCTGGGCTGATTCCTCACCGTTCTCATGATCATTGCAACTCCACGAGGTGAGATCTTGCATGGAGCCCCAGGCCGAGGGAGATTTGACAGTTCTTTTGTGTTTCTTCCATTTGCGAATAATCGCACCAACTGTTGTCACCTTCTCACCAAGCTGCTTGGCGATGGTCTTGTAGCCCATTCCAGCCTTGTGTAGGTCTACAATCTTGTCCCTGACATCCTTGGAGAGCTCTTTGGTCTTGGCCATGGTGGAGAGTTTGGAATCTGATTGATTGATTGCTTCTGTGGACAGGTGTCTTTTATACAGGTAACAAACTGAGATTAGGAGCACTCCCTTTAAGAGTGTGCTCCTAATCTCAGCTCGTTACCTGTATAAAAGACACCTGGGAGCCAGAAATCTTTCTGATTGAGAGGGGGTCAAATACTTATTTCCCTCATTAAAATGCAATTCCATTTATAACATTTTTCACATGCGTTTTTCTGGATTTCTTTGTTGTTATTCTGTCTCTCACTGTTCAAATAAACCTACCATTAAAATTATAGACTGATCATTTCTTTGTTAGTGGGCAAACGTACAAAATCAGCAGGGGATCAAATACTTTTTTCCCTCACTGTAATAGCAGTAAGTTAACATGACCTTTAGGAATTATGAAGCCTTCATGTGCTTTGTGATTTTTATTATGACATAAATGCTTCAAAATTCACAAAAAGTGACATTAGCTGATCTCCTAAGCCTGTGTTTACCACAAACTTTATTTTCGGTGTTCATCCAAAACCGCTTTTCCCCATAGAAATTTGTCCAATGAACCATGGCGGAGTTAGTGCCTACAAAAAGTCTCTCTCTCTCTCTCTCTCTCTCTCTCTCTCTCTCTCTCTCTCTCTCTCTCTCTCTCTCTCTCCCTCTCCCTCTCCCTCTCCCTCTCCCTCTCCCTCTCCCTCCCAAAGTCGCCCCCTCCGAACCTCTCCACTCTCAGAAATCAGACATGCAAAACCACAAACATGCTTAATTAAACACACTCCTAAAGCCTGAACACACAGTAAAGTCACACTAGTCTTAATTAGACCGGATCAGAGAATGGCGCTTTCAGAAGGTGCACATACCCAGCCTCCTGTTTACAACTCCCCGTTGGGATGGGGGCACCAACTGTTGTTTTGTGATTGGGGGCCTAAAGAGCGGCAGGGAGGGGCACACCTCTGCCTGAAGAGAAGAGAGCGGTAATACATTTGCAACCCAAATTCAGAGCAGCCACGTTTATTTGATTACTGCACTCTGATGTCATGTAACCAAGACAACGGAAGCATTGCTCAGGGTGTGTGTGTGTGGGGGGGGGGTGTACGGCTACCTCCTCCTGTGTGTCAGGAGATGAAAAATGTGTGCAGCTGCAGTCATTAAAAGCAGTCACCTCCAAACAAAGGCCAGATCATATCGGCAGACAGACAAGAGCTTTGATGGGTTGATAGTGGGCAGCAACCAAGGCAGCTGGTTCAGTTGGAGAAATCAGAAGCCACCAGAGATGGACAGAGGAGACACACCTTACTAACCCCACAGGGACAATGCAGAGAGGACAAGATGAAGGATAGAAGGTCATGATGAATACAACTGAATCAGGGCGACTTCAAAATGAAAGAACCACGGAAAGAAGGCACACTTGTTTTTTGCTCATATTTCACTTCCTTTAAATCATACAGCCTGGGTTGAATGACAGGAATTCATTAACTTAATGTAACACAGTTAGCAAAGTTCAAAGTGCTGCTCCTGTCCGTCTGTCCATCAAAACCAGACATCTGTGATTTAATGTGATAGTCTCTGTAATCCTCCCACTGGTATAGGTTTCTTCCATTGTGCTATAAACATGGGGGGAAATGATCCAACCAACCAATCACAGAGGACAACAGCACATTTAAGGTCCTTGTTAAATCACTCAGACCTTTTCTAGACTGACTAGCGTCAGGCAGCAACCAGAGGTCACTGGTACTGTAGTTTGTAAGAAACTCGTCAGTTTTTGTTCTTACAGGCAAATGGCTTTACAATTGGAAAACACTATCTCAAACCCCACACACCACTACAGTCCAGATGGTTCAGATAGGCCTAGTTGCTGCACGCACCGTTATTGTTGGACCACCAGTAGATTGTCTTTGCACCTTCAGTGTTAACTGGGTATAAAGGGTGTTGACTGCAGCACCTTCGCACACTGGAGCCAATAGAAGAATAGGAGTGAGAGAAGTTAGTTTACTACGTGGTCCTCTGTAGCTCAGTTGGTAGAGCATGGCGTTTGTAACGCCAGGGTAGTGGGTTTGATTCTCAGGACCACCCATATGGAAAATGTACGTACGCATCCGTAAGTCACTTTGGAGAAATGGCATATCTTATTATTATATTAATATTAGTTAACCATTCCAGTCTCTTAATAACAGACTTCCAGACATGTCAACTTCTGCTAATCCAAATGGCCTCAATTAGATGGCACCAGATAAGATACAGTTCCCTATGCACACCAATACCACAGTTCTGAAGAGGTATATCCTAACCTTATCTTCATTATGGGTCAAAGTCTATCACAGTGATAAAATGGCATCTTGTTAAAGGGATACTTCAGGATTTTTACAATGAAACCCTTTATTCAATTCAATGGGACATTATTGGCATGGGAAACATGTTTACAACAATTTAAAAAATGTATAATCAATAAACAAAAGTGAGAAGACAAAACATCAACAAAAAAAATATTTGACATTGAGTATTGCACTCAAAAAAGTTTGTAGTGTTTTAGCAATGTGAAAAAAGTTGTAGAATGAATAGTAGGGGAAGATAAATATTGGTGGTATTTACAATGTTGTTTGTGCTCCACTGGTTGCCCTTTTCTCATGGCAACGGGCCACAAATTCTGGGGCTGTGATTGCACACTGCGGTATTTCACCTATCAAATATGGGAGTTTATCAAATGTTTGATTTGTTTTTCAATTCTTTGTAGGTCTGTGTGATCTGTGGGAAATATGCATCTCTACTGTGGTTATAAATTTGGCAGGAGTTTAGGAAGTGCAGCTCAGTTTCCACATTTTGTGGGCAGTGGGCACATAGCCTGTCTTCTGCCTATGGCGACCTCTCTCAATAGCAAGGCTATGCTCACTCAGTCTGTACATAGTCAAGAATTAAATTTGGTGTCAGTCACAGTGGTCAGGTATTCTGTCACTGTGTACTTTCTGTTCAGGGCCAGATAGTATTCCAATTTGCTCTGTTATTTGATTGATTATTTCCAGTGTGTCAAATAGTTATGTTTTTGCTTTTTCATAATTTGGTTGGTCCAAATGTGTTTCTGTCCTGAGGCTCTGTGGGGTCTATTTGCATTTGTTAACAGAGCCCCAGAACCAGCTGGCTGAGGGGACACTTCTCTAGGTTCATCTCTCTGTAGCCGAGGGCATTATGGTGGAATGTGTGGATTTTGATAACTAGCGGGTATAGTCCTAATTATGCTCTGCATGGATTGTTTGGGGTTATGCGTTGTACACTAAGTATAGAGTTTTATGTTCCTTTATCTGGCGTGGAAGGCCCTTCTTGCCTTGTCTCTTAGATCGTTCACAACCTTGTGGAAGCTACCTGTGGTGTTGATGTTTAAGCTGAGGTGGGTGTGTGCTCTAGGGCAACAGTGTCTAGATAGAATTTGTATTTGTTGCCAGGCTACTGGACCTTTTTTGGAACACAATTATTTTTGTCTTACTGAGATTCACTGTCAGGGCCCAAGTCTGACAGAATCTGTGCAGAAGACCTATGTGCTGCTGTAGGCCCTCCTTGGTTGGGGACAGTAGGATGAGGCCAGGTGCTGCAGACTATTCTAGTGCCCTCGCCAA
The DNA here is from genome assembly GCA_003317085.1 of Hucho hucho. Taxonomy (NCBI): domain Eukaryota; kingdom Metazoa; phylum Chordata; class Actinopteri; order Salmoniformes; family Salmonidae; genus Hucho; species Hucho hucho. Next base: position 147,139 of record QNTS01001070.1, on the reverse strand, counting down.
TTCAGTGATATACATGTTGAAGGGTTGGGCTCAAGCTGCATCCCTGTCTCACCCCACTGCCCTGAGGAAAGAAATCTGTTCATAGCCAAATTTAGATGCACACTTATTGTTTGTGTTCATTAATATTTTAAATGTTGCCCCCTCCCCCACTCAACACCACTTTCCATCAATTTGTATAACCAACCCTAATGCCAACTTGAGTCAAAAGCTTATTTGAATTGAACAAAACATGAGAAGACTGCTTTGTTTTATTTGTTTGTCAATAAGGGTGTATTTGTGGTCGGTTGTGCAGTATTTTGTTAAGCAGCCAATTTGACATTTACTCAGGACATTGTTTTCACTGAGAAAATGTTGGAGTCTGCGGTTGATTTCCAAAATGGCTGTTGACGCAGATTCCACTGTAATTATTGGGGTCAAATTTGTCTCCACTTTTGTGGATTGGGGTAATCAGGCCTTGATTCCAAATATTGGGGAAGATGCCAAAGCTGAGGATGATGTTAAAAAGAGTTTACGTATAGCCAATTGGAATTTGTGGGCTGCATTTCATTCAGGAAACTAGTAGTTCATTCAATGTAAATTGGGGAATCCAGTGTGTTCTGGTAGTCTTTAATTGCTGATTCTAAGATTTGTAGTTTATCATGTATATGTTTTTGATGTTTGTTCTTTGTTGTAGAGCCGAAGGATTTGAGACGTGGTTTATTCATACATCTCCATGTTGGATAGGTAGCTCTTCGTGTTGTTGTTCGTTTACTGTGTTCCAATTCTCCCACACGTGGTTAGATTCTATGGATTCTTCAATTAGACTGAGCTTTTTTCTGTCATGCTGTTCCTCCTTATTTCTTCATGTATTTCTACATTGTTTGTATTTCACCATAGTGAAGGTCAAGTTCTGGGTCTCTATGTTTTTGGTTGGATGTGTTCCTCAATTTATATTCTAGGGTTTTACATTCATTAAACCATTTGTCATTATTTTTTAATTTTAGGTTGTCTGCTTGACATTTTTAGATTTGACAGGAAGCTGAAAAATGTGTAACATACAGTTTAGGCTTTTCAGGGAAAGGTTTTCTCCAGGAAGTTGTCAAAAAGGGATTGGACTTGTTTTTTGGTATGTTTCTACACGACTTTCCTTCCATCTACAGTGTTTCTTAATAGTATGCAGTTTGTTTGGCTTTGATGTCTCATGATTGAGCATTGCTCTGTTCAAGTAGACTGATTTTGCTGTGATCTGATAGGGGTGTCAGTGGGATGACTGGACGCTCATAGACTCTGGGTAGAGGTGTGTAGTCTACAGTACCCATTGCCAAGGGATGAGCTGTAGGTGTGTACCTACCGTATGATTCCCCTCGAAGCCTACCATTGACTATGTACAGACCCAGCGTGCGACAGAGCTGCAAGAGGTATCGCATTGTTGTTGGTTGTTTTGTCGTATGTGTCTAGGGAAGCATATTTGGGAGGGAATGCCTTCACCTCCAGGTAGGCATTTGTCCCCGTGTGCTGAGAATGTTGGGTTCTTTTCCAGTTCTGGCGTTTAGGTCACCACAAACTAGTACGTGTCCCTGGGTCTGTAAATCTCTAGGTAGCACAAAGGAGGCCATTTTTATTTGTTGAGAGAATTTCCTTTAGAATTTCTAGCCACATATAAAATGTTTGTTTAGCATACACCCCCCCCGAGTCTAGCAGCAACCAGTGGGTCCATCTCCTCTATATCATGTTTCTTGCAGGATGACAATGTCTGCATTTCTGATTTATTTGGTGAAGTCTGGGTTCCTGCTCTTTAGGCCAAAAGCAGAGGACCTCAGACCTGTTGGAAGTGTTTGAAAATCGCATGCACCACCACTGTTCCAACCTTTTGATACAAAGTATCCAGTATTCTTACTTTCCACCCTGGGCCAATACCCTCACTCTTGACAGAGGGATAGTGTGGTCTTCTAGCACTGTGCCATGCCAGGGGATGGTCTGTGTGGAAAATTAAATTGCTTATGTTCCCAGTCTTGTAACAGTCCGCAAATAGCGTCTCTGGATTGTCCCTGAGGAGCTTCTGTTTGTTGTCTTTTCATGCAGTGTCATTTTTTATTTCTGAGGGGAACTGTACTATGATAGCCTCAGCACAGGGGTGTAACGAAGAAATGGAGCAGGAGGCTTCAGAGCCCTCTGCATTTGGGATTGGTGAGGTTGTGATTCTCTGTTGCCATTGTTGGGTTCAAGGGCTTTCACACTTCAGTGCTAATTGAAGTTGCAGCTGGGTCTGTTCAGTCCTAGCAAGCGTGGTAGCTCTGTAGCCTTGACTTATCATTCAGTCTTTATAAAGTAAAATATCTAGAGATTATTGTAATGCCTTTTACATCTTGGCTTTAGAAGCAGCTTCAGACTGAACATTACTCACTCAGTTCCAGGTTGGATGGTATTTTGGTGTTTCTGCTGTTTGTTGGTTTACTAGAAAGTTAGCTGGAGTCCTTGGAAGTAAGAATCCTTCCAAGTAATGTTGTCCAAAATCCAGGCTGTAGGTTTGGAGTTTTGATTTAAAGTGAAGGTTGTGTTGTAGAGAGTAGTATCTTTTATAGGTCCTTGTGAAAAAAATCCAAGTTTATCTAACTAAATCTTTTTGCAGAAAGTTCAGGAGCTCATGACCTCTAGTAGATACCATAGACTTCCAGTCATTTAGCGCTCAGGTGTCCACGAGTTCATCTGACTCTGGGGAAGTAGATTAAGGTCCTCATTGCCAAAATCCCCAAGTATCCCTTTAACGTAATAGGGAATACTCTGTATGGCCTTACAATAGCACACATTTAGGGTTTGTAAGATCCTATAAGGCCTTCATAACACTAATGATTGTGACACCATAAAGATCCTATAAAATTATTTAAATTCCATGTGTGACAACCCCCTCCTGTGATAGGTTATCAAATGATTAAAAACAAATAGAGCATGCAATCTAACAGCATTTACTTTGAAAAAGCATTGGAAAGCAGACTAATTAGCATATTACCATACATTTATGACAGAAGTATCACCTATAGATAAGGCATAATTATTGTATTAAGTGTTTCAAGGCACCTACAGTGCCTTCGACTTATTCCACATTTAGTTGTGTTACAGATTTTTTTCTTACCCATCTACACACAATACCACATAAGTGAAAACATGTTCAGACATTTTTTCAAAATGTATTGAAATTAAATATATAATTTACATTAGAATTCACACCCCTGAGTCAATACATGTTAGAATCACCTTTGGCAGCGATTACAGTTGTGAGTCTATCTAGGTAAGTCTCTAAGAGCTTTGCACACCTGGATTGTACAATATTCGCACAAGTTGGTTGTTGATCATAGCTAGAACAGCCATTTGCAAGTCAAGCCGATTTAAGTCAAAACTGTAACTAGGCCACTCAGGAACATTCAACGTCAGTGCCATCAAAGTATTTACACCCCTAGACTTTCTCCACATTTTGTGAAATGAAAATGGATTAAATTTATATTTTTTGGTCACTGACCTACACACAATAACTCATAATGGCAAAGTGAAAATATGTTTTTCGAATTTTTACAAATTAATAAAAAAATGAAAAGCTGAAATGTTTTGAGTCAGTATTTAACCCCTTTGTTATGGCAAGCCTAAATAAGTTGAGTAAAATGTAGCTTAACAAGTCAGTGTTAAACATGATTTTTGAATGACTACCTCATCTCTGTACCCCACACATACAATTATCTGTAAGGTCTCTCAGTCGAGCAGTGTATTTCAAACACAGATTCAACCACAAAGACCAGGTTTTTTCCAATACCTCGCAAAGAAGGGGACCTATTGGTAGATAGTAAAAAAAAAAATCAGATCTTGAATATCCTTTTGAGAATGGTGAATCAATGTAAAAATTGGATGGTGTATCAAAACACCCAGTCACTACAAAGATACAGGCGTCCTGCCTAACTCAGTTGCAGGAGAGGAAGGAAACTTCTCAGGGATTTCACCATGAGGCCAATGGTGATTTTAAAACAGTTACAGAATATAATGGCTGTGATAGGAGAAAACTGAGGATGGATCAACATTGTAGTTACTCCACAATACTAACCTAATTGACAGAGTGAAAAGAAGGAAGCCTGTACAGTATAAAAATATTCCAAAACAATAAGGCACTAAAGTAAAACCTCTAAATATTTGCCTAGGAAATTAACTTTATGTCCTGAATACAAAGCATTATGTTTGTGGTAAATCCAACACGTCACTGAGTACCACTCTTCCTATTTTCAATCATGGTGGTGGCTGTGTAATGTAAAAGATATGCATTATGTTATGGGTATACTTGTAATCCTTAAGGACTTGGGAGTTTTTCCCCAGTATAAAAAATAAACGTAATTGAGCTAAGCACAGGAAAAATCCCAGAGGAAAACCTGGTTTAGTCTGCTTTCCACCAGACACTGGGAGATGAATTCACCTTTCAGAAGGACAATAACCTAAAACACAAAGCCAAATCTACATTGAAGTTGCTTACTAAGACAGGGAAGGTTCCTGAGTGACCGAGTTACAGTTCGGACTTAAATCTAACCGAAAATCTATGTCAAGACCTGACAATAATTGTCTAGCAACAATTAACAACCAATTTGACAGAGCTTGAAGAATTTTGAAAATGATACAAATAAAAAAAAAAAATGGGCAAATGTTGCACTTAAAGACTTACCCAGAAAGACTCACAGCTGTAATTGCTGCCAAAGGTTATTCTACAAAGTATTGGTTGTGTAATGTAAGATATATATTTCTACATTTTATTTCAATAAATTTGCAAACATTCCTAAAAACATGTTTTCAATTTGTCATTATGGGGTATTGTGTGTAGATGGGTGCGAAAAAACATTTAATTCAAGCAGTAGCACAACAAAATATGGAATACGTATGAACACTTTCTGAAGGCACTGTATATTTGGCCTTGTGTTTTAGGATATTGTCCTGCTGAAAGGTAAATTTGTCTCCTAGGGTCTGTCGGAAAGCAGACAACCAGGTTTACTCTAGGACTTTGCCTGTGCTTAGCTCTATTCCATTTATTTGATACATACATACATACATACATACATACATACTCCCTAGTCTTTGCCAATGACAAGCATACCCATAACATAATGCAGCCACCACCATGGTTGAAAATATGAAGAGTGGTACTCATTGATGTTTTGAATTTGGCACTTTGTATTCAGGACAGAAGGTTCATTTCTTTGCCACAGCCTTACAGGATGCATGTTCTAGAATATTTTTATTCTGTACAGCTTCCTTCTTTTCACGCTTGTATTTAGATTATTATTGTGGAGTAACTTCACTGGAAAAAATATATAAAACGCAACATGTAGTGTCCCATGCTTCATGAGCCTAAAAAACAAATCCCTGAAATGTTCCATTCGCACAAGCCCATAAGCTTATTTTGCTCAAATTTTGTGCACAATGTGGGTGGGCCTATGCCATGTGGGTGGGCCTATGCCTTCCCAGGCCCACCCATGGCTGGACCCCTGCCCAGTCATGTGAAATCCATAGATTAGGGCCTAATTTATTTATTTTATTTGACTGATTTCTTTATATGAACTGTAACTCAGTAAAATCTTTGAAATTGTAGCTTGTTGCGTTTGTATTGTTGTTCAGTATACAATGTTGATCCATCCTCAGTTTCCTCCTATCACAGCCATTCAACTCTGTATGTTTTACACCATTGGCCTCAGGGTGAAATCCCTGAGCAGTTTTCTTCCTCTCCAGCAACTGAGTTAAGGACACCTGTATCTTTGTTGTGACTGGGTGTATTGATACACCATCCAAAGCATAATTAATAACATCACTATGCTCAAAGGGATATTCAATGTCTGCTTTTTTTTTTACCCATCTACCAGTAGGTGTCCTTTTTTTTGAGGCATTGGAAAACCTCCAGGGTCTTTGTGGTTGAATGCGTTCGAAATTCACTGCTCGACTGAGGGACCTTACAGATAATTGTATGTGTGGGGTACAGATATGAGGTAGTGATTCAAAAATCATGTTAAACACTATTATTGCACACAGTTCATGCAACTTATGCGACTTGTTTAAAAAAAATTACTCAACATATTTAGGCTTGCCATAACAAAGGGGTTAAATACGTATTGACTCAGCTTTTTCTAAAAACATAATTACACTTTGACATTTTGGGGTTGTATGTGTAGGCCAGTGACACAAAATCTCTATCTAATTCAATTTAAATTCAGGCTGTTAAGGGGTGTGAATACTTTCTGAAGGCACTGAATAGCCTCCTAAATGTTTCAGAAACATGTGTTTCATTCCCTTTGTCTCCAGAGTGAGATGTATAATGTCAGTCAGTCTGGTACACTTTAACATGTCCCAGAGGACAAGGACAGAATATTCACTAAGATTGAACCAGCTGCTCTTCCTATTCCACTTCTTGATTAAATGGCATGGCTCCTTTCACTCTGTGGAATAGGCTGTGTGTGTGTGTGTCTGTGTCTCAACTAGTGTCAAACTCAAATAAATAAAAAACAGGGAGGAAATTAAAATTTCAGAATCTAATGCCCGCAATCTAAATAACCTTATTATGTGGAGCAGCAAAAGATGACCGACGCACCGCACCCCCCCTTCACACACAGACACACAGACACACACACACAGACACACACACACAGACACACACACTTGTGACAATCGTTCAGCTCCATGTGCCTGTGCTGCACTGAGCGGAGAGAGATAGCCATTCCATAGCGGGGTTAGCAGCAGTGTTATTAGGGTTATGGGCAGGGCATATTTATAGTCATGAATGCCATGAAAGAGAGCAGGTCTCAGGCTATTTCAGGCAGCTAAAACACTTACCCTTCTGACTGCAGCCCTCCTCTACAAGTACGTATACTTGTACACACAATGCCAATGGTATAAAAAACGTATTTACAAAAACACACACAGGGTATTAAAAGAGCAAAAAAAACAGCAGATGGTTCCAAGAAAACCAATCATGATGTACACTGTGTTCACACACGCGCACACACACTACACAAACACACTATTGGCATGAATTCCTGGCAGTAAACAAATGACAGGTTGATCACTTCTGTTCCTCTCCTTTTATCTCAGGCCTGCTTTGTTTTACTGTTTATCTGAGGCACATTAGTCAGCAAACTGTTTGTCAAAAAAAGGAACATTGCCCCTCTCCACCCTCATGTCAAACACACACACACCAAACAAACTGTTGCCTGCATAACAAGACACCTACAGTAGGCAACACTTTTCAATCCAAATAATTGATATAGGATATATTTTTACAATCGGAAATCCCAAATTTGTAACTTTTGTAAGATAGGAGAAAAGGGGTCACATGATCACACAGACACAAGAGAAGGGAAACTATCATTGTATGTTATCACACCAACTGACAACTCTTTAGAGAAAAATTATGAATTGCCACCGACAGTCACTCACTGTTTGGAGAGATAGCAAGTAATATGTATCTGGGACAATCTTGTGATAATCCATTACATCATGGACAGCATAGCAGCCTAGCTGTAGCCTCTGGCGCCAATGTCAAGGTCCAAAATAACAGGTGCGGTTCTTTAGTTAAATAAGCAATAAACATCCCATAATGGTTAGGGTCTTGTCTAAAAATGCCCAGTTGCCCATTATTAGCCTAGTGGTTAAGAGCATTGGGCAAGTAACTGAAAGGTCGCCGGTTCGAATCCCAGAGCCAACTAGGTGACAAATATGTCCCAAATTGCACGTGTAAGTCGCCCTGGATAAGAGGATCTGCTAAATGACTAAAAATGCCAAAGTAAATTATTTTGGCTAGGAGAGATCTCAGTGACTTTGAAAAGGGGTCTCAAAGGAGCATGGGGGTTTAAAGGGTGTGTATGTCTCAGTCACTAGATCTAAACCCAATTGAAAATGTATGGGAAATTCTGGAGCGGCACCTGAGACAGCATTTTCATCCACCATCAACACACCAAATTATGGCATTTCTCGTGGGGGAATGGTGATGCATCCCTCCAATTACGTTCCAGAAACTTGTAGAATCTATGCCAAGGTGAATTGCAGCTGTTCTGGCTGCAGGTGGTAGCCCAAAGCCCTATTAAGACACTGTTGGAGTTTCCTTTATCTTTGGCAGTTGCCTGTAGCTACACCAAAGGCAACTTGACACTAAACCCATTGCATGTCCAGTGATGTGTTGATATGCTCTAATATGTGAATAAGGTTTTCGGAGTTGCTGTTGTGACTTCTATCAACAGTGAGCTGTGTCGCTGTCCAATAATACATTATGACAAAGGCCACGCTCCTGCCTCACTAGCGCCATAAATGCGCGTGGATGGGTTTGGAACTGTGTGTGGGACATTTCAAGTTACAAAATTGCAACACAGCGACAATCTGGGCATGTGAGTGATTTTAAGGAATTTACTTAACGTCCATCCAGACATATTGCATTGCGTGCAGGCCAACTCACGGGACAGAGGAGTTTTAGCGGAAGAACATAAATGTTAGCAAGCTGCTAGCAAGCTACATTTTGCTTATTCAGCTCTTCGATAACCCCTGGAACACTTTCCACTGGCAATGTCACTCAACGAGGAATCAATAACAGTAAAATAACTCACTGACTGATATCATTTCCAAGAAATGAATCGCAGAGACACACGGCAAATGGGATACAAAGTCACAAACACGGAAACATCTCTCCCCCTCCCCTTGCCACTGTCGCACAACAAAAATGCCCTACATTATTTTTATCAAAAAAACATAATACAAAAAAAAGAAAAAAAAAAAAAAAAGAGTCCTTGCATGAACGACTCACCGACAAACGTTTGAAATTGGATTTAAGATGACTCATATCAAACTGTTAAAATGGCCCACGCTCCAAATTACACCAAATTGACACGACCTCATTGCTCAATATGAAATAAGTTGAAGCAGTTATCGATGTGGTGTCTGACAGAAATAGTCGAACTGCCTGACATGGCAATCGAATGTCAAATAAAACGGGCAGCAAGCCAACACCTAACAGAGTCTAGAACTATACATTTTCACCGTATGACTGCATGCGCAAACCAGCCATTTGTTATCTGCCAATTAGAATTGGTGGAAAAGTGGCGAAGCCGTCCAAGCTGGATACAAAATATCCACCGTCGGTACACATTGTTGCAATTGATATTTAAGTCAACAGTGTTTCATGCATGCTCAAATGAAAACACATTGGACGGTAAAATGTATCGTTGTTGGCTAACTACTACTCGACCGTAAAATAAGTTTGCTACATCTAGCTAACTCGATAGCTAAAGAGCCACATGGAAGACAAGAGACGCCCAAAACAACGTATTACCACAACTGGCAAAAATTAAACAAAGTCTAAAGAATTGAAAAGTTTCGATATAGCATTGTTTCTATTCTAGGTTACCATTCCATAACGTAACGCTAGAGCTCAGAGAACAAATGGGGAAGTACAGTACATGTTGTTCGCTACAGAACTGCCATGCTGGCTGCTCGGGCTATCAGTCACTTCTCCCCTTTATTTTGCGCTACCTTCCACCCGCCACGGAAAACACATTAAAGCATTCCGTAATACCGCACCATTAAATAAAGTAAAGACGCCTTTTCAAGTACTTACATTCATGCAAGCGTCGCCTGCAAAGTAGCAGTACGGCAGGATTTGTGTGTTCAGATGTCTGTCTCAGTGTCAGAGATCACATCGGCAGCTGCTTCCTCCATCCACGCAGCGCGCAGATCACGCCGCACAGCAACGCTACCGAACCCCTCGCCGTCGCCAAGGCAACAAACCCACTTCAACCAATCATAACCCCTCCCATTCCATATCCCCTGGCAACTGCCGCAGCGCAGAAGCACATGGTTATTTTGTGGCGCTGCCGACGCCACTCCATTTTCTTTTTTACTTTTTTTCACACGAGTTCATTGTGTAGCCTATATAGAATATGGAAAATTGTAAACTTAATTAAATAACAGAAAACAACCGCACAGTATTTTTTGGGGGGTGTCTCCAAATAATACAGTTCATTTCAGCGGTTAGAATAAACTACACAGCATGTGGTGATGAAAGTGGGGATTAAAGGAATAGAAGGCACCTGCGTCATTTTGGCGGGGGACTAGAAGGCATCTGCGTCATTTTGGCGGGGGAGTCCAACCAGCCAGCGGTCATGATGATGATACAATGTAGCCTTCTTTATCTGGACTAAGCAATCTCTTCTGCCAGTGGATGAATTTGTAGTATAACTCTCCCTAAGGGCTCCAACGGGTCATCATTAAAGGGACATGTTAAGCTTTGTAATGCCTCAATATGCAGCCAGCACTAAAGAGACCCCTGATTTCAGTACATATTTGACTGATATGCACAGTATTAGTCATGTTGACCTACAGTATAATGGCAAGGGCTGCATTATTTGTATTCTGGAGTCGACCATTTGGTATGGGCCACTGTGCAACTCTCTAGTATCAGTGAGTTTACACCAAACTGTAACTCTCACATCAATGTGATACCTGACCCCCTTTAGAGCTCCTCCTCCCGCCCCTCTCTTCTCCTTTTATTTATTTTTTCACCTTTATTTAGCCAGGTAGGCCAGTTGAGAACAAGTTCTCATTTACAACTGCGACCTGGCCAAGATAAAGCAAAGCAGTGCGACAAAAACAACAACACAGAGTTACACATGGGATAAACAAACGTACAGTCAATAACATAATAGAAAAAGTCCATGTACAGTGTGTGCAAATGTAGTAAGATTAGGGAGGTAAGGCAATAAATAGGCAATAGAGGCAAAATAATTACAATTTAGCATTAACACTGGAGTGATAGATGTGCAGATGATGATGTGCAAGTAGAGATACTGGGGTGCAAAAGAGCAACAACAACAAAAAATAACAATATGGGGATGAGGTAGTTGGGTGTGCTATTTACAGATGGGCTGTGTACAGGTACAGTGATCGGTAAGCTGCTCTGACAGCTGATGCTTAAAGTTAGAGAGGGAGATATAAGTCTCAAGCTTCAGTGATTTTTGCAATTCGTTCCAATCATTGGCAGCAGAGAACTGGAAGGAAAGGCGGCCAAAGGAGGTGTTGGCTTTGGGGATCACCAGTGAAATATACCTGCTGGAGCGCGTGCTACAGGTGGGTGTTGCTATGGTGACCAGTGAGCTGAGATAAGCCGGGGCTTTACCTCCTCCTCTGTCCACTTCAATCCTGTTTTTAGAACCTCTCTCAGAGAGATAACTCTGAAAGCTACCAAAGTAGCCTGCCCCGTTAGATTTAATTTTCCTGCCAAAGGTTCTTCTTTCAGTATGTTGAGTTCAAGGGTTATAATTTCTCTATTACCGTGTAATTAATTACCTACTTTTTTGTTCACTTTGAAATGTCTTGCTACGCCATTGTTCTGTTTAGGATGTTGTAGTATTTACAATGCTTTTGCAACCTTCTTCTAGTGGAAACACAAAAACACACCCTGTTTCACTTCATGCCCTTCAGTTAGTTCAACTGGACAAACAGGATCTTCTGTGAATCATAGGGTGGTGGTATGCTACAGTCACACTGGATTCAAGTAAACCAGCCATTAAAGGGTTTAACAGGACCTGTAGTGTTTGTTTACCCAGGTGCAGTGTTGTTCTAACCCATATAACTCCTTTTCATGTTGATGTTTTATTTTATTTTCTGGGTTTTGAGGCCTGAAAGAAATAATACAATCCCACATGAGGCGCTCTATCAAGTCTTTGATTTGAAGTCTCAGTTTTGAGTTGTCCTCATTCACTCGTTTTCTTTCTGAAGTTGCTGTTTCTGTTTTTCCCCCAGCACATTTCACCATGGCTACTGTTGGTGACTGGGTCACATGGCCTATCTCGTGCTTGGAGAAGAGGAAAGGATGGACAAATGATGCAGGAAGCTGTCTGTCTGTTTCTGGTTTACTGGTTAAAAGTCCCTTGTGGGAGTGGAATGAATCATCCCCCAAAAATCCCCTTTGAATAATCAAACCCTTTAAGGTCATAGATTTGACCTATATGCCACATTCTGTTTAGAGATATATTTGGAGAGCCAAGGACCATTATATTTCTCTTGAATAAATCCTTTGTGTGTATGTAGCTTGTGTAGCCACCGACGTAGCTCTGACAGTCATGATTTACATTCATTATTCACATGTTACATTGTTTATGTAATCCTCTCTGAATGTACAGGTATTTTTCGGTTTGTGAGTGTATGTATGTGGTGTTTGTCTACTCTCACACAGACCTAGCTGAGATAAAGAGGAATAATGATACATTTAGAATGGTATTCATGGTATCTTCCATAGCCAATCTCCCTGCTATTCAGATATAGTAGATGGATGTGCCATACTCTACGAGAGTGTATGAGAAGGAAAGCGTTAGGACTTATGACCAAAGTCAAAATAGAATCCTTGAGTTCATCCTCTTCATTCACTTACTGTACTGTCTGTACGTTGCTTTTGCTCAGGTTTCCGTGTCATCATTTCCATACTGTACATGCTAAGAGCTATTCATAGGGCCATACAGCCAGCAGCAGCGTACAGCCCATAGCACAGAATCATCACTCTGCCTCATTTTTATTCTCCTCCCTTCCATATATAACTCCTTCCTCTCTTTCCCTAGCTGGATGATGAAGTTGCAAAGACAGCAAATGGGAGAGGAGAACAAGATATAGCAATCACCAGGGCAACAGAGCTGATTGAGGATGCCTTGAAAAGACAGAGCCATTAGTCTGTGCACCTGCAACTGTGCTAATTTGATTTTAAATCTGTTACTACAATCTAAAGCATTATGCCCAAGCGACCACTGACAGGGATAGGTCCAGATACCTGATTCAGGGAGGAGGGAATGGCACAGACCAGATCACTGACAAACAGTCTACCTTGGATTTCATTTTGGAGAATATTTATGAAAAATAGAGAGGCAAAAGTAGAGCATTAGGTAATGTAGTTAGATGGGATGCATAGGTAAGAGGAGGTTATGTATTGATGGTGGGGTTATGGTGGCTAAATTGAAGGAAGGGGATACATAAAGTAGATGGAATGAGGAGTGTGAGAAGATTGAGGAGAGATGGAGGAAGAAATGAAATGTGGAGAGGTACCTATGAGAAGGAGGAGTTAATTTATGTTTTACGGTTACATACACCAGATAGGTGCAGTGAAATGTGTTGTTTTCCAGGGTCAGCCATAGTAGTACAGCACGCCTGGAGCAAATTAGGGCTAAGTGCCCTGCTCAAGGGCACATTGGCAGATTCAAACCAGCAACCTTTCGGTTACTGGCCCAACGCTCTAACCGCTAGTCTACCTGCCTAGCCGTTGAACTGAGTGTGTGAGATGAACTATGTATGTGAGGTGGTAGTGGAGGGATGAAACATGAGGATGGATGCAATCTGTAGATACGGTATATTTTCTGTGTGAGAGTGTGTGTGTGTGTATGGGTGTGTGTGTGTGTGTGAGAGAGAGAGTGTGTGTGTGAGTGTGTGTGTGTGTGTGAGAGAGAGAGAGAGAGAGAGAGAGAGAGAGCATGTGTGTGTGTGTGAGAGAGAGAGTGTGTGTGTGAGTGTGTGTGTGTGTGAGAGAGAGAGAGAGAGAGAGAGAGAGAGAGAGAGAGAGAGAGAGAGCATGTGTGTGTGTGTGTGTGTATGAGAGTGTGCAGTACATCAGGACTGGTGTCTAAGAGTGTGTGTGTGCTTGCATTTTCATGCTTTCATGCTCTTGGGCATGCATGCAACTATGTATGTGTGTATGTTTCAATGTGTGTGTGTGTGTGCAGTGTGTCAGATTAACAGGCTGCAGTGTGTTAGTAGTGGTGGTGGCGTTGTGGTCAGGAGGAACCGGAGTCCTGCTGCTTTAATGGTCTATAAATCTGTGCGGCCTGGCTAGCCTGACACTGCCCCACTGAGACCCACTCATGCGGAAATGAATCAGGCCCCTTTTACGGACCGCAAGTGTCCAAGCTCCCACACACACACTCGTACGCACACACACAAGCACACACGCACACACACACTCCCCTGCCAGGCGTCTAGCCGATAAGAAAGGCTGCACACAAACACACATGCACACACGCACAGACACACACACACAGACACACGCCCCTGCCGGCAGCTATCTGATAAGAGAGGCTGCACACGCACACACGCACACGCACACACATACACACACAGCAATACTCCATTCCAACCCTGTCGGAGCTCCTAAAACATTCCATTAATGACAAGTCCTCTTCATTCTGCCTCTCTTCTGTTTTCCCTGGCTTGCTATTTCTCCCCCCGATACTCTCTTCACACCGTAGTTAGCTTTCCAGAGGGTGAGCAACCACACACACACACACACACACACACACACACACACACACACACACACACACACACACACACACACACACACACACACACACACACACACACACACACACTACGTCATATTTGTTCCACTTTTGGCCTATGAGGATCTGTGATTGTGGTAACACTCAACATCAAATCAAATTTTATTGGTCACATATGCATGGTTAGCAGATGTTGCCAGTGTAGCGAAATTCTTGTGCTTCTAGTTCCGCCAGTGCAGTAATATCTAACAAGTAATCTAACAATTCCCCAACAACTACCCAATACACACACATCTAAGTAAAGGAATGGAATCAGAATATATACATATAAATATATGGATAAGCAATGACAGAGCGGCATAGGCAAGATGCAATAGATGGTATAAAATACAGTATCTACATATGAGATGAGTAATGCAAGATATATAAACATCATTATTAAAGTGGCAAATTCAAAAATTCAATAACAACTCTCAGTCACTGTGCTGGAGTTGTTATTGAATTAAAGCAGCTCTTAACATAGACGTGCCTGTAATGCATCTCTAAAGAAGATTAGGTTATGGCTGCTACAAGCCTGGTAATGTCATTAATACACACATGCACACACGCAAGCATTCACCCACACGCTCCCGACTGGGCACAGACGTCAGTTTAACATTTAGTTTTGATTTACATTTTGTTGAGCGGTCAACTACACACACCCACACGCATGCATGCACGTACACACGCCTGAACACACACCTATGCAGGCAGGCTTGCACACACAAACACGTGCGTATGCACGTATGCAGGGGGTCATGCATGCACACACACGCACACACACATCAAAGGTGTTTAACCTGTGGCCCGCTGGAGGAAACAGGAAGCCAGTGGTGCTCTCATCACTCTGTGCCTTCAGCAATGGCGATATGGATCAAATTATTTTGTTGAATTAAATTGCTAATTGGGATTCCACCAGGGTGTGTTTCTGAAAGAGAATGTGTAATTGCATTGCAAGGTGGGAGGCCATATTTGTCTTGTGTGACTGGTGTCTGATGAGGGTTCCATGGGGAGAAGGGTCATACGGTGGAACTGCCTTCTTCAGTCACCTGTTCTTTATTGTATGGCTCCCATCAAATGATATTCTTACAGGGAGCAGAGGCCGATGACAGCACTGGTGAGAATGAGGCTGAATCATCATGCTATAGATACACACCGATTGGGATCGCCATATGGGCCAAAGCCTAATGATCCCACTTGTGCAATGTTTGCATTTGCAGAACGAGTGTGATATGAGACACACACTCACGCAAAACATTCAGATGCACACACCATCACCTGAAGTTCCCAGGGGATCACTACGCTCAGGCCAACTTGTGCTAATTAGTTGAAACTGAAGTTGTTAAAGAGTATAAAACTCATGAGCACACACGCACACACACACACACACACACACACACACACACACACACACACACACACACACACACACACACACACACACACACACACACACACACACACACACACACACACACACACACACACAGCCTACTCTGCTCAGCTATTTAGCTGTATTTCCATAGATAAGGATCTCAAGGCCAGTGGACAGGGTAAACAGGCAGTATTTGCATTCGCCCAAGGGCAGGTACTGCCTGTCTGTCTGTGGAGCCGTCACTGCACACGTGTAATGAAATGCAGTAAGTAAGTAAGTAAGTAAGTAAGTGTTATTTACTGCATTTCATTACACCAGGTGACGTGTGCAGTGACGGCTCCACAGACAGACAGGCAGGGCGAATGCAAATACTGCCTGTTTACCCTGTCAATGAAAAAGCCTAGCCCTAACTCAAGCTTATTACTCCATTACATGATGATCAAAGTTCACTATAAAAGTGTGGGGGTGGCAATCAAAAACAAAATGGGTTGACAGAACACAAGAAACCTTTGGACATCCTGATTTTCAAGGAAAACCTCTTTACCTTTGCTGAGCTACACCCATAGATTAAAATAATAATAATAATAATAATATATACAGTATTTATTTTATTAAGTATTTTGTAAGTTTATTGGTGGAGAGAGATAGAGGTGAAAGGTAGGAGATAGAGTGCTGATAGAGCAGATTCAAACCCATGCCGGCAGCGATACATTGTACTCCAGAGGCAGCGGCTTAGACCGAAGACCTGAAAACCTGCCCAAGAACCGGGTGCGGTTAACAGGTTTCTTTTAACTTCTCTGTTCTTCAGGTTTAGTTCCCTAGGTCTTTCCCTCTCCTCCCATTCCTGTCCTCCCGCTCCTCCCTTGTCCTCTCCTCCCTAGCCTACAGTAATAATCCTAAATGCAGTACTGGAGACTGTTTGTTTACAGAAGCCCTGTGTTTGACAGGCCTTTGTGCTAACCAGACCTTATGAATTGTGTCAACAGGCGCTGGCTGTCTCTTATCTATAGCTTGATAAAGGCCTCCTTCAATGATGGGGCAATAAAAGAACTCAATAGACAGGCAGGTAGGAACATTCTTTTTTTGTTTTATTATCATTATTACTTTTTTAAACCTTTATTTAACTAGGCAAGTCAGTTAAGAACAAATTCTTATTTACAATGACGGCCTGTCTAAGAATCACTCTCTGCTCTTGAGTGGTTATCCAGAAGGAAAAAGGGAACACACATTCAGAAAAACTAAAGCAAAACAATTAGCCAGTAATTCTCTATTGATTCAACCTATTTATTCAGGTTTGAAATGTAAATAGTCATTGTTTTTGATGAGGTGTTGAACTGTTGATTCACTCCAGCGCAGGATGAACATCCAGGTCCTGGTTGCATCCCAAATGGCACCCTATTCTTCATATAATGCATGGGTCCTGGTCAAAAGTAGTGCACTGTAAAGGGAATAGGGTGCCATTTGGTACACAAACACTATAACGTGAACAAACAACAATCAGCAATGTTTTAACTGATAAAAAAGGACTTAACAGACTTCTATGCAGGAATGTTAAAGCAGCTGCTTAGTAATCCTATTTTATAAACCAAGTCCTGCTGCGGGCTAAGTTTACTGATAGATGAATGACAACGTCTACATTTTGTGTTCAATGAACCGTGGAAAAAGAGTTTCTGCCTTTAATAAGTATTTCTATAACTTCTTTGAAACAGTTTAAAAATCAGTAAGAAAGTTTTAATCTATTCCATTATAACTAAGCAGGAGGAGAAGCAGGAAGACAGAAAGGCAGGAATTAGGAGAGGAAGTGTGGCCAGAATTACATTATTATTATCTCACATGAATCCCAACCGTCCAAACAGCATTGGCCATGGGGCTTTATCTGTATAGAGCAGTCAGTGGTTGAAAAGGAATCCCTCTCTGCTCTTGAGTGGCTATCCTTTTTACAGGTCAGGGTGAGAGCTGCGATAGTGTGAGGCACCAAGGCATCACTGATCAAAATCAATAGGCCCCTATAGGCCCCAGGCTAGGCCTATTCAGCTAGGAGGGTGAGAAGGGACCTGGATTGAGTGGGGGGTTGGACATTCCATAAAGGAGGATGACATCACAATAGGGAGTTGGGAGTTGCTGGTTGGAGCACTGACCATGAAATAGATGCGTCTCTCTGATCACAGGATCAACCCACTTCCTAGAGAAAACCTAACCACTCCAGTTCCTGGAATTGTTCAAGAGGAGTGGGATTCCACAGCTCTACCCCTGCCTCCATTTCCATATCCACAGTCTGAGGAAGACTGGTTTGGTCGAAACATGTTGCTCAGCTATGTAATTCTGCCACTACCTCTGTTTACACAGTATCTACATTAAGTATCTTCTCTGCATTGTACAGGCTTCCTTTTTTGTATTTTGTTTTTGCATATCCTCAACTTTGCCTGACTACTGAGCATGGAGATATACTGTAGCACCAACATAAATACAATCACCGCCCACAAAGCAGTGTCCCTGGGCCTGGCTTGGTCTGGGCTTTGTTGTAAAGCCTGGTACTAAAGTATTGACTGATGGGGATCTCAGGAGTCAGGACCTGGATTTACAACCGCAATTGGTCACAGCTTCTCCTGGAAGGACCAAAGGGACAACTGGAGAGTATAGCGGTGCAAAGTTTAACTTCAACCCGATGAGTTAGACTGCCAATAGAGTGCTGACAGCTAGGGAAATGGCATTGTCCAAGCTGTCTAGGAAGGCTTGGATATATGGCATGTGACTTACCCTGTTTTTATCACGTTTACAACCTGCAATGTCCATTGAAACGGTGACACCGTTCAATTCAGTTTAGCAATATAACAGCATAGCACTGAACTTTGCCTGCTTTTATGCCATTGTAGCAACCAATTCAGTGCTGGTAGTAACTACAGTTGGACAGAGTTTCTTATTGAGAAAAAACAACCATTTCTCTTAAGCCTGGTCCCAGATCTGTTTGTACTGTCGCTATGACAACAACAAGTAGACTAGACATCACAAACAGATCTGAGACCAGGCTAGTTTCTCTTCTTTGCTGTGATTGTGGTTCACGGTTTATAGCCCCAGTAAAACTGCATGGGAGGATAATTCTCCTCTATAAAAGCTCCTGCAAATAACCCTGCAATACAATCAACCACATGCAGGGGCAATTAAATTAGCCTATTGATCCTGGACTGTTCTATTACCCTGCTAAATTATGTTTTCTACTGGTAATGACTGCCTCATGCTGGCAAATGAACACCTTGGTAAGTCTATTAACTGACAAGGGAAAGAGGGTGAAAAGACAGACGGATGGCAGACAGACAGACATACAGATAGACAAGCCACTCTGACATGTTGTGTTATGCTCAGTATAGTTTATTACAATGTTGAAATGATCCAAAATTGTAAATGTAATCATCCTCACTCATCAGTTGTTTGTTGTTGTTGTTTACAGTGAAAGGCGGTTCAGAGTAAGTCTTCCTCAACATCTTCAGTGTAACCAGTGAAGGCTTGCCAGAGTTAACAACACTGAGTACTTTGTGCTCTACGCTCTTAGAAAAAAAGGTGCTGTATAGAACCTTAAATGCTTTTTCGGCTGACCCCATAGTAGAACCATTTGAAGAATCCTTCTTGGTTCCAGGTAGAACCCTTTTGGGTTCCATGTAGAGCCTTTTCTATAGAGGGTTCTACATGGAACCTTTTTATCTAAGAGTGTACCATTCCCACTGCCACCACATTGATTTACACAGCATCCCATCCACCCCACTCTGCCTTGGGCACAAGTACACTTTGTGTTGGGGGAACAATTGTGGTGTTTGTGCCCTGCCAATGTTGTCTGGCACCATCAGCTCCATAGTAGGCTGCCGTGGAGCTAGCTATTGTTCCCTGAGCAGCATGTGTGTGTGTTTTGTTAATAAAGTTCATGTGTGTGGGTACAAATACTGTGCAGTGACTGTCAAGGATATGCATCACAAAAACTTGGGATACAGTCTATACACTATGGGGGTTGAATGTCTGTTAGTGTCTGTTAGTGTTACATAAGTATATGTCCTAATTAGTTTGAATAGAGTTAGTGTGTACAGAGTGTTGGACATGTAAAGCGCTAAAGGGCAAGTGTTAGCATGTTAAAATGTTAGTTGTGGAACTATAGTGGTGTGGACACTGTTATTGTGTAGACGTGAGGGTACAGTGGGGTGTAGGGCTGTGAGTGAGTGTGACCCGTTGCCTAGGGGCGTGGGGCTGTATAAAGAACTCTAGGTCTATGGGGAGCCTGCCTGCCTGGCTGGCTGGCTGTGGCTATGGGCACCACGGCTGCAGACAGTGTGTGTGGATAGAAAGAAGCGTGTGCTGCCTCTCTCTGCCTCACTGAGCACAGGGTAATGAAGCATGGCAGAGGAGAGGAGGGGAGGAGAGGAGGGGAGGAGGGGATGGGAGGAGGAGAGTAGCGGGTGGGAGGAGATGAGGGGGGGAGTGGAGGAGGGTAGGGGAGGAGGGCAGGGGGGAGAGGGGAGGAGAGGAGAATGTGGCTGCAGGGTAGGTAGGGTCCCGAAACCAGGATCAACGTTGGGGAGGTGAGACAGCACAGCAATTCAAAATCAAATCAAATCAATAAGACTTCTCTGTGAAATGCTTCCCAACGACGCAGAGTAAAAAATAATAAGAACAATTAAAATAGTAACACAAAAGGAATAAATTACACAAGAATGAAGCTATATGCAGGGAGTACCAGTACCAGTACCATATCACTGTGCAGGGGGCTGCCTGCCGGCCTGGCTCTGTTCTGCTCTCCGGTCATGCTACTGCTGCCAGCCCTGCCACACTCTTTGGTTGCGTCACAATAATCTCTCCTTTCTCCCGAAGCGTACACTTGTTCACTTCCTTTCATGGATTTGAAAGAAAATGACTGGTATATGGGAACTCCCTCTAGCCCATGCCTGCACCAATCTAATACTGAAACATTTGTGGGGAGTAGTGAACGAGTGCAGACTTCAGCGAGAAGGAGAGATTATTGGGACGTGCCCTTTCTTTCTCTTTCTCCTTCTGGTCGGTCAACTGTCCTCTCATGTCCCGCCCTCTGTTTTTTTTTAGTGCCATCTCTCCTTTCTTTTGCTTTTCCTGCTTCACTCATCAAAAAGCTCTCTATTCTACATCTCAAACAAAATACTTATTACATTTTCATACATAATAGCTGCAGGTACACATTCCGTTTTTTTTTGTGATGAAAGTTTATGAAAGTGAAGGAAAATAATTTTTTAAGTCAATCATTTTTTTCACATTGTCCCCGGTTGAGTAAAATGTTTACGAAATGCTATATTAATTCTTCATGAGTTCCCTATTCCTCTTTCTCTCCTTCCTTGTGTTCTTCTGCTCTTCTCTTCCTCTTTACCTTTGCCCTATTGACCTATGAGGTCTAGCCTGAGCAGATGTGATATTGCTTCTCCAGTGTTGTGTTGTCTTGAATGGAATTCCACAGACAGGGAAAATTGCCCCAGTCTGGTCCTCTATCTTATCTGTACTGGGATCCAGCAGCCTTGAAACGTGAGTCTCCTGAGTGATTGTTTTTTAGGGTGAGAGAAGATATGTCTATTTGTACATTTAAATACATTTCTAAATCAATGCATGTATTCAGAGCCTAGTTGACTGTTAAGAGTCAATGAACCAAGGAGAAGTGAAATGTATGCGAATAACCTTTTATATAAGTTTGAGTTTGTATGTCAAATGTATTTGTAAGATGTAAGATGTATGACAGAGCACCTTTCAGAGTAGAAGAGCCATCAACCGTTCAACAACACACTATCATGAAACATTTATGGATTTTTGGTTGATATACCAACATGGTGTGAGTCAGCAAGTGTGGTGCTATTCATAGCCTGTGACCCAGGCCCTAACACATCTCTCTTCCGGCTCCCTGCTCCTAGAGGGCCGGAGAGGAGAAGGTGTGAGCTCCCTCTGCCAGGTACCACTGTGCTGGCCACACACCCGCGTGCGCGCACACACACACACACACACACACACACACACACACACACACACACACACACACACACACACACACACACACACACACACACACACACACACACACACACACACCAGGCCCCACTGTGCTGGCTCAGCCCTCAGCCTGGCTCCAGCTGTAGCAATGGTAGGGCCCATCGGCCATCTGTCCCTGACCAGCAGAGAGAGAGAGGCAGCCACTGTCCCTGGAGCAGAGAGCACACCCACACACACACACACACACACACACACACACAAACACACACACAAACACACACACTGTCCCCAAAGCAGGGGACGAGGGGGCATGAGCTGGGATGAGGTCGAATGGGAGGGTAGGGGGAGTCATACAGTCCGGCAGTCAGGCAGCATTGTGTTTCTACCTCACCTAGCAACGGCCTCCTATTTCCTGGGTTTTTGGGCGGCAGGGCAGGCATCATGGTCCCCTTGGATGGTGTGGTGATGGTGGGGGTGGTGGCCCCTCTCCCTCACACTCTTTCTGTCTCTAGCTGTCCTATTTATGGTAATGAGCCATCTGCCCTCTCTGAACACAGCGGCCCAAACAGCGGAGGGGGCTGGGGAGCGGGGGGTCGGGGGGCTGGGGAACGGGGGGTAGGGGGGCTGGGGGGACAGGCTCTGACAGTATAGTGGCGGGACACAGAGACAAAGACTCCTCCTCTGCTTGTTGTGTCTGTCCCTATAGATCAGGACTGTCCAACCATTCAAGAACCTGCAAGTAAGCATTTCATTGGACGATGTATCACATACATGCGACTAATAAAACTTGAAACTTGTTCCTGGAGAGCTACTGTCCTGTAGGTTTTAACTTTAACGCTAATCTAGTGCACCTGATTCTAACAAATAGCTGGTTAATAAACTGAATCAGGTTAGTTACAACTGTGAGAAAACCTACAGCAGGGTAGCTCTCCAGGAACTCTCCAGGGTTGAAGAGCTCTGCTATAGATACAGTACCTTCAGACCTTCAGACATTATTCAGTATTTCCGTGGAAGAGACAGAGGATGAGAGTGAGAATGACAGACAAGCTAAGGATCTTAACACCATGAGACAAACATCATGGCTTCACTCTCACTTTGTACATTGTGAAAAATGTTGCTGAGCATTGTTAGTGGTAACCAAACACTTGACAGCAGTTTAATAGAGGTCTTGTGATCGCTAAAGGTCAGTGTCTGATAGTGATGTAGCCTATTACCAGGTGTGACTAAATACAGGCTCAGTTGGTGAACTGTAATGACAACTGTTGGTGCATGTGTGCTTGCGTGCGTTTGTGCATGCACGCGTGAGTGTGTGCTGAGTGTGTGTGGTGTGTGTTTGTGTGTGTGTTGTGTGTGTGTGTTGTGTGTTTGTGTGTGTGTTTTCACTCGCACTTGACTTCTTAGTACTGGCACTGACTCTGCTGACAGCTGCTTTATTGAGGAAATTACTATTACAGCCACTTACTAGGACTGTGATATGTGGTTGTCCCACCTAGCTATCTGTAGATGAATGCACTAACTGGAAGTCTCTCTGGATAAAAGTGTCTGCTAAATTACTCAAATGTGTGTGTGATTAAAGGGTAGCTGTGTTTACTGCGGCCACCTGCAGGTTTCTGTCTGTCTTTTTTACAAAGAACTGTTGTAAGATCAACTGCTACAAGTGCTGATAGATGGACAGCTAACTAAATACACATGTTGATGCAATTATCTCTCTCTGTCTCTCTCTCTCTGTCTGTCTGTCTCTCTCTCTCTCTCTCTCTCTCTCTCTCTCTCTCCCTCTCTTTGACGTAGTACTTACAACTGGTATACCTGTAACGCAAGATGGCGCCGACAGACATGGCAACTCTACTTCTAACTCCTAAGCAACTTTGCAACTTTGTTACATAACGTGGAAATAGCAGGTAATACCTTGGTTCTAGTGACACTTAAGCAGGACCTCATTTTCTTTTGAGGACAAAGCTAAGACTAGTTAACTAGTTGATGGTTTTCTTGTAGTTGCTGGTGTCTATGTTGTGATCGCTAAAGGTTACATCAGTGTCTGATAGTGATGAAGCCTATTACTAGGTGTGACTAAATACAGGCTCAGTGTTGTTTATACAATGACTGGTGAACTGTAATAACCCCTTTAGGTAATCAATGCCTGTTATGTGAATACTCTTCATAGGGACTGTCTCTGTGACACAGGCGTGTGGTGGGCACAGAGCAGCCAATACAGAGCCATCGCTGGCTGCTCAATAGACCTCTGTTGCCACTGGATACTAGGTTGGTTACCAAGCCAACACATATGCCTCCCTCATCACACCAACATCTGAATGTAAAACACTCACACACATGCATGCACATACGCTGGCACGCACGCATGCACGCACACACGCACACACACACACACACACACAGTGTTCTATATTTTGATAGACATCACAAGTTTGTTGACAGTAAAACAGTACAAAGTCAACCTGGTGGGGGATAAACGCAGTTACTTCTACAGCTTTACAGGATACAGTATGGTGCTGTTTCCATGCAAATGAGACAGAGAGGGAGAGAGAGAAACTGGCACAACTGGTGAAATGAGATATTAACGACAGGTTTAGGGAGGGTCCATAAGCATTATCATGATAATGCACATCACATACGCACACGTCATATACATACTTATAATGCTTTTGCATGGGGGGCGGGGGGGTTAACGGTCTTCAATTGAAATTGAAAGTGTATGTGTGAGTGTGGCTTCATGTGCATGGAGTGAAGTGTCTGTTTTGTGTTTAGTGTGCATCAACAGGACAGGCCACATGACATGGTTGTCATGGTAGCAGCCTGGGGTTATGAGTCATGACTGTGTTGGTGGACAGGCAGGAGGAAGAACAGGGACAGTCATAACAAGATATTACGGTGTACTTGTTAACTTTCTACTCTTAGTTTTACTGAATATTTGGAGATAGGAGGGTGGGGACCGGGTAGGCCTCAAGGAGGTTTACTGTCAAATGAAATTATGAAGATTTAAAGAAATGTTCTAAGAAATTGTGTCATAATGTGTCAAAAGAGTGTGTCAAAATTTAATGAGTTTAATACGATATTGTCACGACTTCCGCCGAAGTCGGGTCCCTCTCCTTGTTCGGGCGGCGTTCGACGTCACCGGTTTTCTAGCCATCGCCGATCCATTTTTCATTTTCCATTGGTTTTGTCCTTGTTTTACACTCCTGGTTTCAATCCCACAATTACTTGTTCATTATTTAACCCTCTGTTCCCCCATGTTTGTTTGTGAGTGATTGTTTATTGTTTTGCGGTCTGTTATTGTGGGCTTGGCATTAGTGTATTGTTATATTATTTGAGTAAATTGCTATATTACTCATATCTGCTGTCCTGTGCCTGACTCCTCTACACCAGCTACATACAGTCGCATCACAGATATTGAGGTTGAGTTTCTGTTCTTCTTTTGTCAGCTGGGAAAATATAAGTACTTGAACTTCAACATTTTGCCACATCCTGCCATCATGGGCGCACACACACACACACACACACACACACACACACACACACACACACACACACACACACACACACACACACACACACACACACACACACACACACACACT
>QNTS01001070.1:92715-120215 GCA_003317085.1 Hucho hucho | reverse complement strand
CAAAAGAGGAAGCATGGGACGGCAGTCTTTCCACATTAAAACATAGCTGATTTTAAAAACGTGATTCATAAAAAAAAAATCACAAAGACCATCCCTTTAAAAAACAAAGACAAGTGCAAGTTTCTCGTAGGTGTAGCTACTCTTCCAACCATTAGAGGTCCTCGTTACCCAATTTCACCCCATTTATTTGCTTTGATCTTGGAGGAGTCGCTATAGTCGGCGGCCTTTCACAGGTTTGTCGATGGTCGAGGATTTAGAAATTGCTATGACCTGGCTTTTTGTTCTAACTCACCTGTTTTTTATTCTAGGGACTCTATTGAGTAGACTAGACCCTAGTTCTATGGACACACAATCGATTGTTTGTCCTGTACAGTGCTATATTTGTATTTATAAACCGGGTAGTTTGGTGAAAGGCGTGCGTTGTTCTGATTCTGAATGGTCAGACAGCTAGCAACAATGAAAATCAGCTGCGGTGTTGGGAATCACAGGTGGCTCTCTTCAGCTCGTTGTATCTTATTATTGATCCCCACAGTGACACGCTGCAATACCGATAAAACCTAGCGGTCAAACACAAAGGCCTGGATACATCGTTTTTCCACCATTCATTTTTATCTATTTGGGATTTTAAAAACGTTTCAAATAAGGGCTATGTTTCGTGTAGGCTTACCATGGCGTGACGTTTTGATAACCATGTAAATCTCTCTCGGACAAGGTGACTTTTATCAATATACTCACCTCTATTTACTCTCATATTCGAAAATGCTAATTAGCATCAAAGTAGACATCATGCAAGACTACAAATCCTTGCAGGCTCCTGCACGTCATCTCTTGCTGACACCGTTGATGTCAGCCAGCTAGCTACTGAAAATGAAAATATTGAAAATGTTTATTTACTGTTCCATATTTTATTGAACTAATATTTGTTGTCTTGTGCATTTGGTCATTTACATAATAGTATCCTAGTAGCAATCAGATATTTATAATGGGCCATGAATAATACTAGGCTCGTTCTTTTCAAAAAAGCTATATAGCTAGCAACCTACTTAGATGATATAGGGCAACATACTCTTACTTTTCCAGAGCCTCTTCTCCTTCAGCCAGTGGAGGTTTTTATTTAATCACTTATCATTTCTGCCAACTGAACAAGGTGAAATCTATTTCAATTCATGGTGTCCGAATGCACTGCTGTATTAAATCAATTCAGAACTAAGTTGTTTACATGTTCTGTTGCAGATTCATGGCAAATTAACTAATTGCAGAATGTATCCATAATCATGAATGAATAAGAATATTTATTTGAAAAGAATACACCTAGTCACACATCAATCACATGAACTCCAACAATTACCTTGTTTTAAAGAAATCAAAATAGTAAATGCATACATATGCCTTTTATACATAACATTTAAACATCTGAATAAGTAAATATTAAATTATTTATTCATCAATGCCACAAACCTGGAACATCGAGGAGCACCATATAAACTATTATTACTATCCAAGAGCGCACAGATTCTTCTGCTTTTCCATTTTAGGAAATAGACCAACAAATAACACAAAATGTAAAACAGCATATTGTAATTTCAGTGGGTGAGTTACAAATGGAAAACGGATGCGTAAGGTAGGTTTTATATAAAATACAAGGTCAAGTCCAGCAGAATGAGAAACACTTAGACTCAAAACAAGGAAGCTATGCTTAAATGCAGTTATATCAACACCCTTCTTGTCGAAAACAATGTAGCAAGGACAGTACACCACAATACTTTTAAACGTGTTACTGAGTCTAGATGTTATCAAATCAGGAGAAGAACAAGTGAAGGAAGCAGCATATGGGTGATGGTAGGGTGGGTTTATGGAGATAAGATGGATAGTTATAAAGTGTCTGAAGTTGATGGACCATGGAGCATAAAAGGCATAGTGTGGAATAAGGGGTAGCTAGAGAGATGGTTGGCCATGGAATAAACATAAAACAGGGTGCTGGTGAGCTTCTGCACCCCTTTTAGGTCATAGCAAATATCTGGCCCATGTCCAGTCATTCTTGGGGTCTCAGTGTGTGTCCCTTGACGTCATTCCATCTCAGTTGCAGCATTTAAATCGTGGTCATCATCAATTATATTTTAGATTCTTCAAAGTAGCCACCCTTTGCATTGACGACAGCGTTGCACTCTTGGCATTTTCTACAACCAGCTTCACCTGAAATGCTTTTCCAACAGTCTTGAAGGAGTTCCAACATATGATGAGCACTTGTTGGCTGCTTTTCCTTTACTCTGCGGTCCAACTCATCCTAAACCATCTCAATTGGGTTGAGGTTGGGTGATTGTTAAGGCTAGGTCATCTGATGCAGCACTCCATCACTCTCCTTCTTGGTCAAATAGCCCTTACACAGCCTGGAGGTGTGTTGGGTCATGTTTTTTTGTGCGTGATTGTTTTGTGTTTTTGGTCCGTTTTGTGGGCTTGGTTATTCTCATTGTAATGAGTACGTTTTTGAGTAAAGTTACTTGTGGTACCCATCTCTGCTGTCCTGCGCCTGACTCCTCTGCACCAGCTACACCCAGACCATTCACAGAATCACGCACCGCTATGAATGGAGTCAGCAGGAGCAGACGGCATCCCGTTGGCGGTCGAGGAGCGCGTCCAGCAGCATGCGACCATGTTACAACGTCTCGGCACCACCATGGATCTCGTGCTGCAGACAATGGATTGATGGGAGAGAGGAGGAGTTCTTCCAGCGCCTCCACCAGCACCACTACAACAGGCACCACTGTCCACCCCTCCTTCACCAGGTCCCAGTGGGATTCGGCTCGCGCTCTCGAGGGAGTATGATGGTACGGCTGCTGGATGCCAGGGGTACCTACTCCAGCTGGAGCTCTACCTGGCAACCGTCCACCCGGCTCCTTCGGGACGTGAGAGTGTGTTCGCCCTCGTCTCCAGCCTCTCAGGCAAAGCCCTGGAATGGGCCAACGCCGTAAAGATGGAAGGAGAGACGGTGTTGGACCAGTACGCGGAGTTCACCCACCGCTTTCGGGCAGTGTTCGACCACCTGCCTGAGGGTAGAGCGGTGGGTGAACGTCTGTTCCACCTGAGGCAGGGGACAAGGAGCGCACAGGATTTTGCTTTGGACTTCCGGGCCCTGGCCGCCAGCGCGGGATGGAACGACAGGGCCCTGATCGATCACTACCGGTGCAGTCTGCGCGAGGACGTCCGTCGGGAGTTGGCCTGCAGGGACACCACCCTCACGTTTGACCAGCTGGTGGACCTGTCCATCAGACTGGATAACCTGCCTGCTACCCGTGGACGTCCGGATCAGGGCCTGTCAGTTCCATCCCCCAGCACCTCCGATCCGATGCCCATGGAGCTGGGAGGTGCTGCGCTTAGGGCGACCGGAGGAGGGGCCGTTCCCTGCACCATCTGTGGCCGCAGAGGGAACACTGCTGGTCGGTGCTGGGGGGGGGGTTCCTCAGGGAGTTGAGGCAGCAGGCAGGGCACTATCGTGTCACCCCAGGTGAGTAGGCACCATGGCTCACCCAGAGCCCCCTGTTGCTCACATGTTTGTGTTTATTAAATTTCCTGAGTTTTCCCCGCATTCCCAGCATAAGGCGCTCGTAGATTCAGGTGCAGCTGGGAATTTTATTGACAGATCATTTGCCCAGAGTTTAGGGATCCCCATTGTTCCTGTGGATATGCCCTTCCCTGTGCATGCCCTAGATAGTCGACCATTAGGGTCAGGGCTAATTAGGGAGGCCACCGCTCCACTGGGCATGGTTACGCAGGAGGGTCACAAGGAGAGAATTAGTATTTTCCTTATTGATTCTCCTGCGTTTCCCGTGGTGCTGGGCCTACCCTGGTTGGCCTGCCATGACCCCACTATTTTGTGACAACAGAGGGCTCTCAAGGGGTGGGAGCCCTCTCAAGAGGGCTCCCACGGTGCGACTACGGTGGAAAGTCAAGACCAGGTCTCCACCGTGCGCATCCCCTCTGAATATGCCGATTTGGCTCTCGCCTTCTGTAAGAAGAGGGTGACTAAATTACCACCCCATCGACGGGGGGATTGTGCGATAGATCTCCTGGTAGACGCAGCACTTCCCAGGAGTCACAGGAGGAGACGGCGGCTATGGAAACATATGTCTCTGAATCCCTGGGGCAGGGGTACATTCGGCCCTCCACTTCACCTGCCTCCTCAAGTTTCTTTTTTGTGAAGAAGAAGGATGGAGGTCTGCACCCGTGCATTGACTATCGAGGTATCAACCAAATCACTGTAGACGAGATTTTCAGGGAGGTACAGCTACCCGCTGCCTCTCATAGCCCGTGTGATAGAGTCAATACACGGGGCGCGCTTCTTCACAAAATTGGACCTCAGGAGCGCTTACAACCTGGTGCGTATCCAGGAGGGGGACGAGTGGAAGACGGCATTTAGTACCACCTCAGGGCACTATGAGTACCTCGTCATGCCGTACGGGTTGATGAATGCTCCATTGTCTTCCAGGCCTTTGTAGACGAGATTTTCAGTGACCTGCACGGGCAGGGTGTAGTGGTGTATATTGATGACATTCTGATATACTTCGCTACACGCGCCGAGCAGGTGTCCCTGGTGCGCAGGGTGCTTGGTCGACTGTTGGAGCATGACCTGTACATCAAGGCTGAGAAATGTCTGTTCTTCCAACAGTCCGTCTCCTTCCTAGGGTACCGCATCTCCACTTCAGGGGTGGAGATGGAGACTGACCGCATTTCAGCCGTGCGTAATTGGCCGACTCCCACCACGGTAAAGGAAGTGCAGCGGTTTCTAGGGTTTGCCAACTACTACCGGAGGTTTATCCGGGGCTTTGGTCAGGTAGCGGCTCCCATTACCTCACTGCTGAAGGGGGGACCGGTGCGACTGCAGTGGTCGGCTGAGGCGGACAGGGCTTTTGGTCACTTGAAGGCTCTGTTTACCTCGGCTCCCGTGCTGGCTCATCCGGATCCCGCTTTGGCGTTCATAGTGGAGGTGGACGCGTCCGAGGCTGGGATAGAAGCTGTGCTCTCTCAGCGCTCGGGTACGCCACCAAAGCTCCGCCCCTGTGCTTTTTTCCCCAAAGAAGCTCAGCCCGGCGGAGCGAAACTATGATGTGGGGGACCGTTGTCAAGGCTGTTGTCAAGGCTCTGAAGGCGTGGAGACATTGGCTTGAGGGGGCTAAACACCCTTTTCTCGTCTGGACTGACCACCCCAATCTGGAGTACATCCGGGCGGCAAGGAGACTGAACCCTCGCCAGGCAAGGTGGGCCTTGTTCTTTACCCATTATTTTGTTTTCACCCTGTCCTACAGACCAGGTTCCCAGAACGCTGAGGCAGACGCACTGTACGACACAGAGGAGCGGTCCATAGATCACACTCCCATACGTCCGGCCTCTTGCCTCTTGCCTGGTGGCACCGGTGGTGTGGGAGCTGGACGCGGACATCGAGCGGGCGTTACGTACGGAGCCCACTCCCCCCCAGTGTCCAGCTGGGCGTCTGTACGTTCTGTCTGCTGTCCGCGACCGTTTGATCTATTGGGCTCAAACGTCACCCTCCTCTGGTCATCCTGGCATCGGTATGACGGTGCGCTGTCTTAGTGGGAAGTACTGGTGGTCCACCTTGGCCAAGGACGTGAGGGTTTATGTTTCCTCATGCTCTGTATGCGCCCAGTGCAAGGCTCCTAGGCATCTGCCCAGAGGGAAGTTACAGCCCTTCCCGTTCCACAACGGCCGTGGTCGCACCTGTCGGTGGATTTCCTCACGGATCTTCCTCCCTCACAGGGTAACACCACGATCCTGGTCGTTGTGGATCGGTTCTCTAAGTCCTGCCGTCTCCTTCCTTTTCCCGGTCTCCCTACGACCCTACAGACTGCGGAGGCCCTGTTTACACACGTCTTCCGGCACTACGGGGTGCCTGAGGATATAGTGTCTGATCTGGGTCCCCAGTTCACGTCAAAGGTCTGGGGGGCGTTCATGGAACGTCTGGGGGTCTCGGTCAGCCTCACCTCAGGTTTTCACCCCAAGAGTAACGGGCAGGTGGAGAGAGTAAACCAGGATGTGGGTAGGTCTCTGCGGTCTTATTGCCAGGACCGGCCGGGGGAGTGGGCGGCGTTCATCCCCTGGGCAGAGATGGCCCAAAACTCGCTCCGCCACTCCGCCACTCCTCCACTAACCTCTCCCCCTTCCAGTGCGTACTGGGGTATCAGCCGGTTCTGGCACCTTGGCATCAGAGCCAGATCGAGGCTCCTGCGGTGGACGAATGGTTTAAGCGCTCGGAGGAGACATGGGACGCCGCTCATGTGCACTTGCAACGGGCCGTGAGGCGTCAGAAGGCGAGCGCAGACCGGTGTTCGCACCGGGGGACAGGGTCTGGCTCTCGACCCGAAACCTGTGGAGTGCTGCAGAGATGGGAGAACCTTCCAGAAGGACAACCATCTCCACAGAGGAACTCTGGAGCTCTGTCAGAGAGACCATCAGGTTCTTGGTCACCTCCCTGAACAAGGCCCGTCTCCCCTGATTGCTCAGTTTGGAAACTGCAAGCTGGATCCCTTTTTATAGACCTAGATTACACGGTTACATTCAAGACAAGGTCGTTTTTATTGATCTTTGTCAGCAGTGTAGGCCGTGTATTAAAAATGATTGGGGTAATGTCTTGAATTATAAAGTGTAGTAGAAGTGGATGCAATGTTAATCAAAAGGCCACATTTTTCCCTGCAAAGGAAAGAAACTTCTCTGATATTGCCTTTGCTGGTCATTTAACATCCAAACATATGCCACACCGTGTTCATTAATAGCCTACATTGTGACTATCCAATCTACTCACAACATTAGGAATAGTAGGTTTACATGTGATGATAGATGCATGTAATCCTTTGTTATAAAGGTGCAGATTTATGGTGAAAAAATTGCTTCCCAAAACTTTAAACTCACGCGACACATGCTAATAGCTACACTACAAGCTATCTAGCTGGCTAATTTAATGTTGTTGTTAACACCTGGTTAGTATAACAGCTAAACTCGAAATCGATCAGATTTGACTAACCAGTGATACAATTATTGTTGCAGACCCTGTACTGAAGGCTGTCTGGATTCGGGTCTTGACGGGCAAAAAGGTTTCTTCACTTTTCCGACAGTTCTTGAGTCTTATTTTTTATTTTTTTCACCTTTATTTTACCATGTAGGCCAGTTGAGAACAAGTTCTCATTTACAACTGCGACCTGGCCAAGATAAAGCAAAGCAGTGCGACAAAAACAACAACACAGAGTTACACATAAACAAATGTACAGTCCAATAACACAATAGAAAAATCGATGTACAGTGTGTACAAATGTAGAAGAGTAGGGAGGTAAGGCAATAAATAGGCCATAGAGGCGAAATAATTACAATTTATCATTAACACTGGAGTGATAGAGATGTGCAGATAATGATGTGCAAATAGAGATACTGGGGTGAAAAACAGCAAGAGGGTAAGTAATAATATGGGGATGAGGTAGTTGGGTGTGCTATTTACAGATCAGAAGCTGCTCTGACAGATGATGCTTAAAGTTAGAGAGGGAGATATAAGACTCCAGCTTTAGAGATTTTTGCAATTCGTTCCAGTCATTGGCAGCAGAGAACTGGAAAGAAAGGCGGCCAAAGGAAGTGTTGGCTTTGGGGATGACCAGTGAAATATACCTGCTGGAGTGCGTGCTATCTCCTTGTCACCAATGGTTGGAGCAGTCAAATACTGAACAGAAAATGACCGTGGTGATGAATCAACTAGTCTAAGGCACCATTATCAAGCAGTTTCTGGTAGTCACTCAGCTGTTGTCGGATGAATTAATGTGGTCTTCCAACATTGCCACTAGGAGTCGTACGTCACTTGCAAGTCCTCTATAGTTTCCATTTACCTTATCTTGGAACACTTTACTGAAGGACCTAAAACTAGATCATTTTACTCCGATTGATTACTTTAAATCCCAGATTGGAGGGCTGCTGACCACAAATTGCACATGTATTTAAACCTGCACATGTATTTAAACCTGCACTTTTAAGCTGTTTTATGCACTCTGTGCCTTTTTAACTTCCATTCATTGTTAAGTTTTATTGTTTGTTGTGTCTCATGTGTTTACCAAATGCAGAGCTGGGCAATATTTCTGTTGGATGTATTTTAAATATGTATTTCACTTCACCCCCGGGCTGAACTACACTCCAATGTATTTTGTAACAAGATATTTTGAGCGCTGTAATTTGTATTTTCAAAATACTTTATGCTAATTTTTATAGCAGTTCACCATTTCGTGTCCCCTTTCACCCTGCATTGGTATCAGAAGTCTGATGGCATGCTCAATAAACTACACTGAACAAAAATATAAACGCAACATGTAAAGTGTTGGTCCCATGTTTCATGAGGTGAAATAAAATATCCCAGAAATCTTCCATATGTACAAAAAGCTTATTTCTCTCAAATGTGCTCAAATTTGTTTACATCCCTGTTAGGGAGCATTTCTCCTTTGCCAAGATAATCCATCCACCAGACAGGTGTGGCATATCAAGAAGCTGATTAAACAGCATGATCATTACACAGGTGCACCTTGTGCTGGGGACAATAAAAGGCCACTCTAAACTGTGCAGTTTTGTCACACAACACAATGCCATAGATGTCTCAAGATTTGAGGGAGCATGCAATTGGCGTGCTGACTTCAGGAATGTCTACCAGAGCTGTTGCCAGAGAATTTAATGTTAATTTCTCTACCACAAACCTTGTGGTACCATAAGCCTTTCTCTACCAAAGTCATTTTAGAGAATTTGGCAGTGTGTCCAACCGGCCTCACAACCGCCGACCACTTGTAAACACGTTGACTTATTCACCCTAAGGATCGTCTGAGACCAGCAACCCGGAGAGCTGATGAAACTGTGGGTTTGCACAACCAAATAATTTCTGCACAAACTGTCAGGAATATATTTATGGTTATTGAAAATATATTTCACAGCGGTTTAGATGGTACAATGATTCACAACATTGCTTCTTTTGTCACAAACTGAAATTAGGCAAACTATTAGAATTTTAGCAACCAGGAAATGGTGGAGTGATTTCTGCATATTGCACCTTTTAAGTATTTCATTAAATACATTTCAAAACACAATCATTTTGTTGTTTATTTTGATACATCGATCTTTATGGTATTTTGTAATTGTATAATGTGTAATTGAATTTTGGAAGTTTTGCCCATCCTTGACTGCAGTATATTTATTCTGCTTTCTTGCAGCATAAATCTCAATGTGACCTCTGGTTTATTAAATTATAAAGGATTGTAGTTACATGTAGTTATAGTTTCCCTTTACATAATCTTAGAACACTTTGCAGAAAGACCTGAAACTAGACCAGCACATTTTACACTTTTTGACCACAGTAAAAGTCCAGCAACACTTCCTATGACCTAGGTTTTTGTTCAAACTCACCTGATTTGTTTTCTAGGGACTCCAGTGAGTAGACTAGACCCTGGTTTTATGGACACACATCGATAGTTTTTCCTGTGCAGTGCTATATGTGTACTGTATACTGTATACAGAAATGTGTTATTCTTTATTTGACCTTGAAACATGTTTTCGTGGTTAAAATGTCACTTAACTAAGAACAAATATGAATCATTGTTAAGTTATACACAATTATTTTTCATATAATAAAAAAATACAGTTTATTGACACTTTCTACTATTACGTGGAGGACTTTTATTTGGAAAATAATTGAAAATTCACTGACCCGGAAGTGCTTTTTTTATTGTTGCTGAGACGTTAGCTTGCTAGCGAGCTGAATAACGTCAGGCTTTACCACTCAATCAGATGATAGAATAGCCATCCTCCCTTTCCTACATGGCATGAAACTGTTTATCAGTCACTTGCACCAACTGTCATTCAGATAAAGAAACGGCAAGCTAACTAGCTAGCTAGCCAGTGTACCTGCGCTACAGTAACTGACGTTAGTCAGTTTATTTTCTCGCGTTAGCTAGCTATTCCTTTACATATTGGTTATCCAGCTAACTAGCTGTATTTTTCCCCCAAAGCAATGGCTGCAGACCTGCAAGCGAAATACACCAAATTGGCCCTGGAGTATTCAAAGGTAAGCAGTTAGTTGTTGCTCTATCGTTAGCCACAGTTCTTGGCTATTTAATCCGATTGCTGATTCATTCTAACTAACGTTAGCTGCAAAGGATTGCAAGGTACACTATTTGACCAAAAGTATGTGGACACCTGCTCGTCGAACATCTCATTCCAAAGTCATGGGCATTAATATGGATTTGGGCCCCCCTTCGCTGCTATAACAGCCTCCACTCTTCTGGGAAGGCTTTCTACTAGATATTGGAGCATTGCTGCGGGGACTTGCTTCCATTCAGCCACGAGCATTAGTGAGGTCGGCACTGATGTTGGGCGATTAGGCCTGGTTTGCAGTCGGTGTATCACTTCATCCCAAAAGGGTTGATGTCAGGGCTCTGTGCAGGCCAGTCAAGTTCTTCCACACTGATCTAAAAAAAAAAACTCTTTGTGCATGGGGGCATTGTCATGCTGAAACAAGAAAGGGCCAAACTGTTGCCGCAAAGTTGGAAGCACAGAATCATCTAGAATGTCATTGTATGCTGTAGTATTAAGATTTCCCTTCACTGGAGCTAAGGGGCCTAGCCCAAACCATTATTCCTCCTCCACCAACCTTTACAGTTGGCACTATGCATTGGGGTAGGTTGTGTTCTCCTGGCATCTGCAAACCCAGATTCCTCCGTTGCACTGCCAGATGGTGAAGCGTGATTCATCACTCCAGAGAACGAGTCCAATGGCGGAAAGCTTTACACCACTCCAGCTTACACTTGGCATTGTGCATGGTGATCTTAGGCTTGTGTGCGGCTGCGCGGCCATGGAAACCCATTTCATGAAGCTCCCGACGAACAGTTTGTGTGCTAAAGTTGCTTCCAGAGGCAGTTTGGAACTCGGTAGTGAGTGTTGCAACCAAGGACAGACAATTTTTTTACGTGCTGCGCGCTTCAGCACTCGGCGGTCCTGTTCTGTGAGTTTGTGTGGCCTACCACTTCGTGGCTGACCTGTTGTTGCTCCTAGACATTTCAACTTCACAATAACTGCGCTTACAGTTGACCGGGGCAGCTCTAACAGGGCAGAAATTTGACGAACTGACTTGTTGGAAAGGGGGCATCCTATGACGGTGCCACGTTGAAAGTCACTGAGCTCTTCAGTAAGCCCAATCTACTGCCAATGTTTGTCTATGGAGATTGGATGGCTTGTGCTCCTCGATTTTATACACCTGCCAGCAATATGTGTGGCTGAACTAATCTGAAGGGGTGTCCACATACTTTTTTGTGTGTGTATGTATGTATGCATGTATGCATAGCTATTATAACTAGCTAGGTAGCTAACGTGAGCTAACATAAAAAATAAAAGGTGCTGTCCAAAGTATCTAGTTACTTAGCTCGATCTGTTTCCATTCAAGTTCCTTTTCAGGGTGTCACTACTCACTAGTGTGTCACCCTCCTGGGTGTATTGTCAAGTAAAGAGTGAGCAGCCCATTAATAGGTTGATTGGTGTTTGTGATAATCAAAGACAATATTTGGTAATGTCTTTACTGCACTGTTTACTATGAACGTGAACTGTGTACAGCAAAGGATGTAGCTAACTGCTGTCAATCAATCAAAACAATCTCATAGTGAATGTTATTTTGGTTGGTTTCTTCACTCTATGATTTAGCCTAGGTCACTGCCTGATATGTCAGCTGACACTCACAATGTGTCTCAGTCTTTAATGACAAAGGGAGGGGGGTAGGCCAGAACAGAAGCCACCCTTCTCTAAACAACACAATGTTACATAGCCTGAGTAAAACATGGGCAGACACGTTCTTCAAACCCCCTGTCATACGTTAGGTAGAAAATGGATTGGTATCCATGTCAATAGTACCCATCCTAAAAACTCTGTTAGACTGACTAGCTTTTGTTAATATAAGAACCATCCTCCTGACCCACACTGTGTCAGTTGACAGGCAGTGAATGGAATGCATGGTGTTTCCTGTCTGACTGTTGTAAAACCACTGCCCCCCCGCTGGCCAATATCCTGTTTTTTCTATTTTCCATTAAATCTGGGGTGTAGTTTCCCAATAAGCAGTAACATTCAGAAATGTTAGTGCAGTCATGCATTGCAGTGGAGTTATATTGTTAAATCATCAAATATGGATGTCTCACACAAAATAAATCCATAAAATAGCTATGTTGCTTTGCTTAGAAGCCAAAGGCCTAGGCAATACTGTAATACTGTATGTGTCCAGTTTGGTCTTTAGAGGTGGTGTGTCTGCAATAGACCTACAGCTCAGTGTCTATGCTCACCATGTCTCCATAGCTCCGGGCACAGAACCAGGTCTTGAAGAAAGGCGTGGTAGATGAGCAGGCCAGCTCCACCTCTCTAAAGGTACAGAACTATTCAGAGCCCTCTGGAATAGGGTTTCAAAATTCAATTTTCCAGTCCTGGTTGGAGGAAATAAGCAGGAAGGGAATCCTCCAACCAGGAATTCTGAAAAACCTGGGAATTTTGGGTGATTTACTTGAAAGTCACTGAGCGTCTTCTCCTCCACCCCGATACTACAGGATCAGGTGAAGCAGCGAGAACAGAGCCTGAGGAAGGTGGAGCAGGAGATGGACAGTCTCACCTTCAGGAACCAGCAGCTGGCTAAGAGAGTAGAGCTGCTGCAAGAGGAACTGGCTGCCAGCGAGGCCAAGGGCAAGAAGAGCAAGGTAGAGACAGACAGTGGTCCTCTGAGCTCAGTTGGTAAAGCATGGTTCTTGCAATAACCGGACTGTGGGTACGATTTCCGGGACCACCCCTGCGTAAAATGTATGCACGCATGACTATAGCTTTGGATAAAGGCAACTGCTAAAATGGCAGTATATTAGACAGGGAAGAGGGTGCACCCCACAATCAGACATGTCATAGTTCCAGACAGGCTTACCTTGCTCTCCTTCTACCTTTGATCATGTTTGAGGAGATCAGTTTAAGCAAGGCACAGTGCAGAGTCACTCATCTCGATCACATAATGAGTATTAATTTGGGATGCAAGGTGATTTGTCAATCAGTGATTCGGTGCAGTCCGACTGCAATGCAGTCGATCTCAAAGACACTTTCTCTTCACCAGAACAAAGGGGACTCCCCCTCCCAGCAGGGCTTGCAGCAGACCCAGAGTGTGTTTGATGAGGACCTGCAGAAGAAGATCCAGGAGAACGAGAGGCTTCACATCCAGGTATGTCTGTCTCTGAGACATGGGAGTGTATACAGTGCATTCGGAAAGTATTCAGACCCCTTCCCTTTCTCCACATTTTGTTACGTTACAGCATTATTCTACAATGGGTTTAAAAAAAAAAAAAAGAGAATCCTCATCAATCTACACACAATACCCCATAATGACAAAGCGAATACAGGTTTTTAGAATTAAAACAGTAATACCTTATTTACGTAAGTATTGAGACTCTTTGCTATGAGACTTGAAATTGAGTTCAGGTGCATCCTGTTTCCATTGATCATCCTTGAGATTTCTTCATCTTGATTGGATTCCACCTCTGGTAAATTCAGTTTATTGGACAGATTTGGGAAGGCCACAGGTGTCTATATAAGGTCCCACAGTTGACAGTGCACGTCAGAGCAAAAACAAAGCCATGAGGTCGAAGGAATTGTTCCTTTGAGCTCTGAGACAGGATTGTGTTGAGGCACAGATCTGGGGAAGGGTACCAAAAAATGTCTGCAGTATTGAAGGTCCCCAAGAATATAGTGACCTCCATCATTCTTAAATGGAAGAAGTTTGGAACAACCGAGACTCTTCCTAGAGATGACCGCCCGGCCAAAGTGAGCAATCGGGGGACAAGGGCCTTGTTCAGGAACCCGATGGTCACTTTGACAGAGCTCCAGAGTTCCTCTGTGGAAATGGGAGAACCTTCCAGAAGGACAATCTCTGCAGCACTCCACTAATCAGGCCTTTATGGTATAGTGGCCAGATGGAAGCCACTCTTCAGTAAAAGGCACATGACAGCCCGCTTGGAGTTTGCTAAAAGGCACTTAAAGGACTCTCAGACCATGAGAAACAAGATTCTCTGCTCTGATGAAACCAAGATTGAACTCTTTGGCCTGAATGCCAAGCATCACCTCTGGAAGAAACCTGGCACCATCCCTACAGTGAAATGTGGTGGCAGCATCATGTTGTGGGGATATCTTTCAGCGGCAAGGACTGGGAGAACCCGATCGAACACCTGAGAAACCTGAAAATAGCTGTGCAGCGACACACCCCATCCAACCTGACAGATCTTGAGAGGATCTGCAGAGAAGAATAGGAGAAACTCCCCAAATACAGGTGTGCCAAGCTCGTAGCGTCACACCCAAGAAGACTTGAGGCTGTAATCGCTGCCAAAGGTGCTCCAACAAAGTACTGAGTAAAAAGGTCTGACTACTAATGTAAATTTGATAATTTTTTTATGTACATTTGCTAAAATGTCTAAATGTGTTTTTACTTTGTCATTATGGGGTACTGTGTGTAGATTATTTTTCTTCCCCCTCATCAATCTAATCCATTTTAGAATATGGCTGTAACGAAACAAAATGTGAAAAAGTCAAGGGGTCTGAATACTTTCCGAATGCACTGTACATGTATGGGAAAGTGTTTACCAAGAGACTACTGGCTTGAATAGGTGTACTACATAATGTATTTGACCAGTTGTTTTTGTGTGCTGGTCTGTTCTGGAATGTATGTCTGAGAATGTTTTTAGAATTCTTGTAAGGTGATGCCCAAAGAAATGTTTACTCCTCGGTTGGACAATAAAGTTATGTTCTGTTCTAAGTTCTATGAGGCTGATGAGCAGCACAGGCAGCAGGAGTCTCAGCTGAAGGGCCGGTTGGAGGAGCTGGAGAGAGACCATGAACAACACCAGGCCATAGTGGACGGACTCACCTCCAAATACATGGACACTATCGAGAGACTACAGAGTGACAAGGCCAGACTAGAGGTGAGAGGAGGAGGAGGAGAGCGTAGTGGATGTCTCACCATCAAATACATGGGCACCATTGAAAGACGTTAGTGACAAGGTCTGAGTAGAGGTGAGATGGGGAGAGGGAGAAGGAAGGAAGGAGGATGAGGGCAAGTAGGAAAGCGACTGAACAAAGGCAAAACTCAATCTTTTGTTATTGCTAATGATAGAATAGTGATACATGATGCTGTTTGCTGTGTCCTACAGGTGAAATCCCAGACTCTGGAGAGGGAAGCTAAAGAGTGCAGAGTTCGGACAGAGGAATGGTAAATAACTTGTTTTAATCTACACATGTACCGGTTGGATACACACATGCTATAGGAACACCTTCCAAATATTGAGTTGCAATCCTTTTGCCCTCAGAATAGCCACAATTCATCAGGGCATGGACTCTACAAGGTGTTGAAAGCATTCCACAGGGATGCTGGCCCATGTTGACCTCTTTGCGAGCCATTGAAAAACCTGGTCTTTGTGGTTGAAACTGTGTTTGAAATTCTTTGCTGGACTGAGTGACCTTACAGTTATCTGTATGTGTGGGGTACAGTGGGGTAGTCATTCAAAAATAATGTTAAAGACTATTATTGCACACAGAGTGAGACCATGCAACTTATGTGACTTGTTGAGCACATTTATTTTTGCCATAACAAAGGGGTTGAATACTTCTACTCAAGACATTTTCAGATTTTCATTTTTTATTAATTTGTGAACATTTCTACTTTGACATTATGGGGTATTGTGTGTTGGCCAGTGACAATCAAAATGTAATCCATTTTAAATTCAGGCTGTAACACAACAACATGTGGAAAAAGTCAAGGGTGTGAATACTTTCTGAAGGCCCTGTAGATAATATTTAATTAACATCAGCCTACTGGCCTTACCTTGTGAGTTACACTGAGTGTAAAAAAACATTAGCAACATCTTCCTAATATTGAGTTGCACTGCTTTTTGCCCTCAGAACAGCCTCAATCTGTTGGGGCATGGACTTTACAAGGTGTCCAAAGTGTTCCACAGGGATGCTGGCCCATGTTGCTTCCCACAGTTGTGTCAAGTTGGCTGTATGTCCTTTTGATGGTGGACCATTCTTGATACACACGGGAAACTTTTGAGCAAACACATTGCAGTTCTTGACGCACTCAAACCGGCTGCGACACAGCCCGGGATCAAACCCAGATCTGTAGTGATGCTTCTAGCACTGCGATGCAGTGCCTTAGACCGCTGCGCCACTCGGGAGGCCCCATCTACACAGATTTGAAGTGGATTTAACAGGTGACATCAATAAGGGATCATAGGCTGACCAGGTGCCTCCAAGTGAAAGCTATGTCATGGAAAGAGCAGGTGATCCTAATGTTTTGTACACTCAGTGTAGATGGAGAATGATTGTATGTATCTGGTAGAGGACTTGTGGTTAACATGAAGGAATAATGAGGGTTGTAATAATGTGGATAGGGAAGTATTTATTATGGTCACTGAGTGGTCATTCACCATCTCC
Organism: Hucho hucho; assembly: GCA_003317085.1. Taxonomy (NCBI): domain Eukaryota; kingdom Metazoa; phylum Chordata; class Actinopteri; order Salmoniformes; family Salmonidae; genus Hucho; species Hucho hucho. The sequence continues at coordinate 103,703 of QNTS01001070.1, read as the reverse complement.
TGATTCCTCTACCCTCCCTTCCTCTCACCATCATCCCTCTCTCTCCAGTCAGCAGCAGTTGAGGAAGTGTCAGTCAGAGCTCAACAGACAGGTGAAAAAGAGCAGCAGTGTCATCCAGGAGAAAGTGCCATTCAACGACACCAGTGAGTACTAGTTCACTATGCAACATTTCACTGACGCAGATCATGTTTACTAGGAAGAAAACAGACTGAAAGAGTGAGGGACTACCTGGATTTGTCCAATATGAACTGCTCATTTGACATGTTCTGTTGCAGTGTGTGCTCCAATGAACACAACCTTGTAGAAACATCACTGATGATGGTTTATCTAAGAGCATGTCTTCACATTCTAAGACAAGACACCCACACATATATATGTATGCACTACTAACTACTAATGATATTGAATTACGTATCTATCTCACTGACGCTGTAAGAGGAGGCAAACTGAAGCACTGTAATGTGTGTCATGCCATGCCACTAGAGCCCTGTTTTCCTCCTCAAATGGTTTTCATGCTATATGAAGGACAGAGCTATTACATGCCATCATTCAGCGCTTTAAAGCCATACTGCGAGATATTGGCAATTTAGCACCCAGAGTCAGATGAACTCATGGATACCATTTGCATGTCTCTGCGTGCAGTTTGAAGGTAGTTTGGCGAGCCGTTGCTCGCAACCTCTCCTTTAAATTTCCCTCCCTTTTTCTCCAGAATTCAGTGACTACAACAGTCTCAACGTTCCACCACACAACAGAAGACACCAGGTGAGAGGAAGTCCTATAGGAGGTATCATCAACTAGATTCTGACTATTTCTTTCTTGAGTGGATGGTCGGGGCCAGAACAAAGTTACAAATAATTTGTAGACTGCAAATGGACCGCAAGAAGCCAATATATTGTAAAAAAGAAATATAATAATAATTTTAAACCTTGCTTAAAAGGTTTGACATTAACACCCGCCAAATGCGGGTCTAACTAAGAATCCTACAATATATCCCACATCGCGCAGCGACAATGCCTGGCTGGGGAGCTGTGCGCAGTGTGATTTAAGTGCTGAAGATACAGGCGTACAAGTTGGTCTAATTTACTAAAGTCAACTAGTGAGACTTTGTCCTTGTGTTTCTTGACTATTTACATAGTTTTGTTTACAAGCTAGGTTGTTTTTCAATGTTGGAGTTTGCTTCACCTAGCGAAGACACATTCTCTAGCTCATACAGGCACACTGTCACTAAGCAGCTGAAAATATGTCTGATCTGTGATATTTTGGTTAAAATATTCAGGTCACAAAAAATGTTTCTAATATTGAGCAATATACCACATCACTTCTTAATAGTAATCCAGTTATTATACCAAATACCAAAAGGTTGCTGGATCGAATCCCCGAGCTGACGAGGTAAAAATGTGTTGTTCTGCTCTGAGCAAGGCAATTCTCCCACTGTTCCCCGGGCGCCGAAGATGTGGAATGTCGATTATAGCAGCCCCCCCCGCACCTCTGATTCAGAGGGGTTGGGTTAAGTGCTGAAGACACATTTCGGTTGAAGGCATTCAGTTGTACAACTGACTAGGTGTCCCCCTTTCCCCATATATATAGATATATATTAGTGTTCAGACCCCTTGACTTTTTCCATATTTTAAGTTACAGCCTTATACCAAAATTGATTGAATTGTTTTTTCCCCTCATCAATCTACACACAATACCCCATGATGACGAAGCATAAACAGTTTTTTAAATACATTTTAGAAAATGTATAAAAAATGAAACACATTTACATAAGTATTCAGACCCTTTACTCTGTACTTTGTTGAAGCACCTTTGGCAGCGATTACAACCTCGAGTCTTCTTGGGAATGACGCTACAAGGGGGCGGCAGGTAGCCTAGTGCTTAGACCATTGGACTAGTAACCGAAAGGTTGCAAGATCGAATCCCCGAGCTGACAAGGTAAAAATCTGTTGTTCTGCCCCTGAACAAGGCAGTTAACCCACTGTTCCTAGGCCATCATTGGAAATAAAAATGTGTTATTAACTGACTTGCCTAGTTAAATAAAGGTAAAATAAATACAAATAAACATGGAGATTCTCCCATTCTTCTCTGCAGATCCTCTCAAGCTCTGTCAGGTTGGATGGGCATATTTTCAGGTCTCTCCAGAGATGTTCGATAAGGTTCAAGTCCGGGCTCTGGCTGGGTCTTTCAAGGACATTCAGGCTGTGTGCTTAGGGTCGTTGTCCTTTTGGAAGGTGAACCTTCACCTCTCTCTTAGGTCCTGAGCACTCTGGAGCAGGTTTTCGTCAAGTATCTCTCTGTACTTTGTTCCGTTCATCTTCGTCTCGATCCTGACTAGTCTCCCAGTCCCTGCCGCTGAAAATATCCCCACATCATGATGCTGCCACCATGCTTCACCGTAGGTATGGTGCCAGGTTTCTTCCAGACGTGACGCTTGGCATTCAGGCTAAATAGTTCAATCTTGGTTTCATCAGACCAGAGCATCTTGTTTCTCATGGTCTGAGAGTCCTTTAAGTGCCTTTTGGCGAACTCATAGCGGGCTGTCATGTGCCTGTTACTGAGGAGTGGCTTCCGTCTGGCCACTCTACCATAAAGGCCTAATTGGTGGAGGGCTGCAGAGGTGGTTGTCCTTCTAGAAGGTTCTCCCATCTCCACAGAGGAACTCTAGAGCTCTGAATACTTTCCGAAGGCACTTTATATACACAGTATGTTTTTATATTGTATTTTATTTTATTTATTTATTTTTATTACATTTACCCGCCACAGTGGCTGGTGGACCAAAAGGTTAGTTTCAGGCCCAGGCCACATATCTCTATTGTGTGTAGGAATACTTTGGAACAGATTTCCCAAATTAAAATCACTTGGAACTGATTTGCTGGTGTTTTTACAGTCTTGTGTCGCAAAATGTTTTTGCTTAGAGAACTTGGGGTGCCAAATAAAATCACGGGTCACTCGTTGGGGAATCCTGAACTATAGCATGATCCTGTATTATTGTTTGTTTCTTTCCTCATATTTTATAGAACAGTTAGGGCTCCATCCTACGTTGTCAGGGTAGATATGTGGTCCAGAGTTTTGGTATTAATCTGTCCTTTTCCTGTCCTCCAGTTGAAGGCCCGAGACGTGGCTGGTCAGGCCTTAGGCTTCGTCCAGGACATAGTGGCTGCTCTGTTAAACTTCCACTCCTACACAGAGCAGAGGGTACACATCTACCCCCTGGATTCCTCTATCGAACCCATCTCACCACTCAACCAGAAGGTCAGGAAATACAGGGATATACACACACAAACACACACAGTCTATGCCCTGACATCCTGTTTTAGTCATTTAGCAGATGCTCTTATCCATACGTGCCAAACTCATTCCACAGAGGGCCGAGTGTCTGTGGGTTTTCGCTCCTCCCTTGTACCTTATTGATGAATTAAAGGTCACTAATTAGTCCTATATACTAGGTGTGTCAGAGGAAGGACCCAAAAATTGTCAGTCTCCAGTCACCCAAATCATAGACTGTTCTCTCTGCTACTGCACGGCAAGCGGTACCAGAGCGCCACATCTAGGTCCAAAAGGCTCCTTAACAGCTTCTACCCCCAAGCCATGAACAATTAATCAATTACCTCGGTATTGTTATTTTGTGTAACTTTTTTTAAACATTTTTTACTTTAGTTTATTTAGTAAATATTTTCTTAACTCTATTTCTTGAACTGCATTATTGGTTAAGGGCTTGTAAGTAAGAATTTCATGGTAAGGTCTACACCTGTTGTATTTGGCACATGTGACAAATACAATTTGATTTGATAGTTAGTGAGGCACTCGCCTCATCTGGTTGTGTAGGGCTTAATTGAAAGGAAAACCATAAACCCGCAGACACTCGGCCCTCCGTGGAATGATTTTGACACCGCGGCTCTTATCCATAGGGACATACAATAAGTGCTTTTGGCTGAAGTAGGTAAGATGAACTCTCCTCTGCATTCTTCTCCCCAGTTCTCTCAGTATCTACATGAGAATGCAGCCTATGTGCGCCCCCTGGAGGAAGGACTAGTGCAACTTTACCAGAGCATCACAGAGGACACAGTAACAGTGCTGGAGACTGTGGGGAAACTCAAGGACTTTGCCGATGACTTCACCTCCTACACCCACTTTCTACAGAAGATTCTACCATACCAGCTCAAAAGGTCAGTACTCATTACATTAGGTGTGTGTACTGTACGCATGCGTGTGTGTTCCTCCCTATCCCCCTCTTCTCCTCCCAAACCTGGAGGAAGAGTACAGCCCCTCTCTGTACCTGAGCCCTCACCTCTAAGAGTGTGTGTGTGTCTCTATGGCTGCGTTTACACAGGCAGCCCAATTCTGAGATTTTTTCCCACTAATTGGTCTTATGACCAATCACATCAGATAATTGGTCAAAAGAAAATATCGGAATTGGACTGCCTGTGTAAATGCAGCCGATGTCTCACCCTCTCCTCCTCTCTTCTCCTCACCAGTCTGGAGGAAGAGTGCGGGACTCCTCTGTGTACCTCCTCTCTCACCTTGAAGAACCAGGAGCTGCAGAGTGACATGAAGAGAATCACGTCTTTGTTCGACAAACTACACAGCTACATCAGCCTACTGGCCTTACCTAGTGAGTTAACACAAAGAGGAGAAGTGAGAGGGCTGACTGCACCAAAATCAGTCCACGCTAGAAGAAAGCGTGAAGCAGACCAAGTGGGATTTTTTTTGTATGGAGGGTGTTAGGGTTGGGTGGATTTCCATACCGTTCCTGTACCATACCGGGGTATACGGTATTACCAGCAGTGCACATAAGGGGCGCTATTTCAGAGTGTAAAAAAGATCTATCATGCTAACAAAGTAGTATGGAATTCCTATAGTGGATGCTAACTAAATGCTAACAAGCACAAGCGAACATAAACTAAATGCAAGTACAGACAACCCAACTCATAAAGTTATACAAATATCTCAAAAGGCTATTCACACTTTATCCAGGAGGGGATTGATCGTCTGCTGTAACCAAGAGGCTTGAACTTGCACGCTAACCACCTATAGCTAGCAAGTTAGCAAACTAAAAGCATAGCTGGAGCCCTGAGCTGGAGAAAATGTATTTGGCATTTAGATAGTTAACTTATGTTTCTAAGATATTTAGCTGGCAAACAGTAGGGAATTTCAAGTGGAACTTGATCACCACTTGTGCTGCTCAACAGTGGACATCATATCACAAAACCTAAGTTTGAAACATCAGTTTGCTCCATGTGATCTTTGTAAACGAACATACCATGTGACTGGCTCAATATAATTTTTGTGAATGAAAAAGAAACAAAAATATTTTTGGGATGGTATTGAAAATCATAGTCGGTTTTTGAAAATACCCCGGTATACCGCTCAAGCCTAGAAGTGTGTCGAATTTTTTAAATTTGTTAAGCGAGGCTTATTTGGTAGAGTAGAAGTTGTTACTAATGTACTGATATAATAGGATGCACGTGGCATCCCAGCAACTTTGTGAAAACGTTTTTTTTAATCGGGGTTGTTTATGTTCACATGCATATCTGCCCTCTCATTGTCTAGAATGTTCCTGTCTCCTACCGCCTGCCTTTGCTCTTTGCGGACATTTATTCCCATTGGTAGAGCAGACGGTCAAATATCTTGTCAATGTTGTGCCTTCATAAAGTATTCATGCCCCTTGACTCATTCCACATTTTTGTTGTTACAGTCTGAATTCAAAATTGATTAAATTGATTTTCTTTCCTCACCCATCTACACACAATACACCATAATTACAAAGTGAAGACATGTTTTTTCAAATTTATTGAAAATGAAATTCAGAAATATCTAATTTACGTAAGTACTCACACCACTGAGTCAATACATGTTATAATCTACTTTGGCAGTGATTACAACTTTCTGGGTAAGTCTCTTAAGAGCTTTGAACACCTGGGTTGTCCAATATTTGCCAATTTATTATTTTCAAAATTCTTCAAGCTCTGTCAAATTGGTTGTTGATCATTGTTAGACAACCATTTCCAAGTCTTGCCATATATTTTCAAGCAGATTTAAGTAAAACCTGTAACTCAAACTTTCGTTGTCTTCTTGGTAAGCAACTCTAGTGTAGATTTGGCCTTTATGTTTTAGGTTATTGTCCTTCTGAAAGGTGAATTAAGCACACTGAACCAGGTTTTCCTCTAGGATTTTGCTTGTGCTTTGTTCCATTCCACTTATTTTTTTTATCTTGAAAAACTCCCCAGTCCTTAATGATTACAAGCATACCAAATTACCCACATGATGCGTCCACCACAATGCTTAAAAATATGGAGAGTGGTGTGTTCAGGACATAAAGTGAATTGCTTTGCCACATTTCTTTGCAGTATTACTTTAGTGCCTTGTTGCAAACAGCGTTCATGTTTTTGGAATATTTTTATTCTGTACAAGCTTACCTCTGTTCACTCTGTCAATTAGATAAGTATTGTGGAGTAACTACAATGTTGATCCATCCTCAGTTTTCTATCAAAGCCATTATATTCTGTAACTGTTTTAAAGTCACCATGATGAAATCCCTGAGCGGTTTTCTTATTTTCCGACAACTGAGTTAGGAAGGACACCTGTATCTTTGTAGTGACTGGGTGTATTGATACACCATCCAAAGTGTAATTAGTAACGTCACTATGCTCAAAGGAATATTACCTATCTACCAATAGGTGCCCTTCTTTGCAAGACATTGGAAAACCTCCCTGGTTGAATGTGTGGTTGAATGTGTGTTTGAAATTCACTGCTGGACTGAGTGACCTTACAGTTATCTGTATGTGTGGGGTACAGAGGGGTAGTCATTCAAAAATCATGTTAAAGACTATTATTGCACACAGAGTGAGACCATGCAACTTATGTGACTTGTTGAGCACATTTATTTTTGCCATAACAAAGGGGTTGAATACTTCTACTCAAGACATTTTCAGATTTTCATTTTTTATTAATTTGTGAACATTTCTACTTTGACATTATGGGGTATTGTGTGTTGGCCAGTGACAATCAAAATGTAATCCATTTTAAATTCAGGCTGTAACACAACAACATGTGGAAAAAGTCAAGGGTGTGAATACTTTCTGAAGGCCCTGTAGATAATATTTGATTAACATCAGCCTACTGGCCTTACCTTGTGAGTTACACTGAGTGTAAAAGTTGCACCCCTTTTTGCCCTCAGAACATCATCAATTCATCAGGGCATGGACTCTACAAGGTATCGAAAGCGTTCCACAGGGATGCTGGCCCATGTTGACTCCAATGCTTCCCACAGTTGTCTGGATATCCTTTGGGTGGTGGTCCATTCTTGATACATACGAGAAACTGTTGAGTGTGAAAAACCCAGCAGTGTTCCAGTTCTTGACACACTGAAACCGATGCACCTGGCACCTACTACCATACCCTGTTCAAAGGCACTTAAATCTTTCGTCTTGCCCATTCACCCTTTGAATGGCACACATACACAATCCAAGTCATAATTGTCTCAAGCCTTAAATCCTCATTTAACCGGTCTCCTCCCCTTCATCTACACTGATTTGAAGTGGATTGAACAAGAGACCTCAATAAGGGAGCATAACTTTCACCTGGTCAGTCTGTGTCATGGAAAGAGTAATGTTTTGTACACTCGGTGTATATCAGCCTACTGGCCTTACCTTGTGAGGAGATCGATATACAACTCCCAAGTGGCTCAGCGATCTAAGGCACTGCATCGCAGTGCTACAGGCGTCACTATAGACCCTGGTTTGATCCTGGGCTGTATCACAACCGGCCGTGATTGGGAGTCCCATAGGGCGGCACGCAATTGGCCCGGCGTCGTCCTGGTTAGGGGAGGGTTTGGCCGCACTGTGACCGGCCCGCCACAGGAGTCGCTAGTGCGCTATGGGACAGGAACATCCCTGCCGGCCAAACCCTCCCCTAACCCGGATGACGCTGGGCCAATTGGGCCGGCTGCAACAGTGCCTGGACTCGAACCAGGATCTCTAGTGGCACAGCTAGCACTGCGCCACTCGGGAGACTGACTTGCCTATTTTTTTTTTATCTCAGCCTACTGGCCTTACTAGTGAGTAGTGTGGGACTTGAGGAAAATCATGTGTGCAATTGTTTTCCAGGTGTTCGACAGGACTCCATGCCCCAGAGCAGTTCCTCTGCTGTCTTCACCCAGGTAGCTGTCTGTCTACACAGCCTTCACGATGCGGTCAAAGGTGAAACCTTTTTTTTTACTAGAAAAGGTTATTTTGTCTGTGTTTTTGTAGACTAATGTTCAAGCCACTCTGTCCTTCCTCTGTGTTCTGTAGAGATGTCTAAGCTTAACTGTTATAAAGCAATATACCTGCAGGCTTCAAGTAAAATGGAACCAATAACAGTGTAAGCCCACTGTGCCATCCTTTAACTGTTGGTCTCCTTCCTGTGTGTGTGTGTGGAGATTATTTTGTATGTATAAGCTAAGTCCCTCTCTCCTCTGTCTCTACAGAGATGTCTACTCATTACAGCCAGAAGGCCAGTCTGGAACAGGAGTTGTCTACAATCACTCAGAAGCTCCGCACTACTAATGAGTGTCTGCTGGCTTCCCTGGGCTCCCTCACCAGCAGCACCGGCAAGGTAGGACCTTTTACCGCTATAGAAACACTGGGTATGTATTAGTGATGGGGAAAAAATAGATACAGTTACATATCACAATATTATTTTTGGATGATATTCTATCGACTCGGCTGTCCATTTATTTTTGTAATATTTTTTTTTCATCCTATAGCTTGTTCTCCATCTTATTTTTAAGTAGTGAGCCAGCATGTTTTCAGCACTTATTTCCATGACTGATCAAAACACATTTGCTCTTGTCTCTGCAGCAGACGTCTAATGAGCTATATGTTTGGAACATCAAATCGCAGTCTCCAATCGCAGTACATATTGTATTGCCACCTAAGTATGGTGATAATATCGTGAGGTCCCTGGCAATTCCTGGCCCCATCTGTTACCACAACATCTGTGTCTAAAGGGAGACAACTGGCCCCAGCAAACAAGCACACTGACAGAGCCGGTTGGCATTCTTACATTAGCACAGTTTCATTGGTTGTGTAACATGAAAAAATATTGATAGATTTTGTCAGTAAAAAAATAAATAAGAAATAATTATTTATATACTTTTTCGTTTACCAGGAATAGTCAATGACATCAGACTTATTTCCGTTGTGGTTCCTATTTTTGCTGTTTTCTTTACATATGATGAGTTTAACCTCTTGGGGATAATTAAGGAGCGGTGGGGCACTAATTTAAAATGCAGAGTGCCAAATTTAAAATGCAAATGTAGTATTATAAAACATTCATAAAAATACAAGTGTTGCACACTCTTTAAAAGCTTAGACTCTTGGCAATCTCACAGCGTTGTCAGATTTCAAAAAGGCTTTACGGCGAAAGCATAACATTTGATTGTCTGAGGACAGCACCCCGTGCCCTTCCTCCATTAGCATAATAATAAAACCAGCGCAGGTGTCACAAAACACATAAAAAGAGCTAAAATATGCTTACCTTTTGAAGATCTTCTGCTGATGGTAATCCGAAGTGTCCAAGCAACACATCCAATGTTCCTTTTGTTCGAAAAAGTCCCTATTTATATCCATAAATCTCTGTTTGGTTGGCGCGTTCTGTTCACAAAATCCACCGTTCACTCGCCCAATATAGAAGACACAGAGACCGGTAAAAATATACCAATAAACTGAGTCCAAACAAATCAAACCACATTTCTAATCGATCCTTAGCTACACTATTATGTTTATTAACGATTATATTTCACACGGATAATATCTTGACGTGCTCAAATCAAATCAAATCAAATCAAATTTTATTTGTCACATACACATGGTTAGCAGATGTTAATGCGAGTGTAGCGAAATGCTTGTGCTTCTAGTTCCGACCATGCAGTAGTATCTAACAAGTAATCTAACAAATTCACAACAACTACCTTATACACACAAGAGTAAAGGAATGAATACGAGTATGTACATATAAATATATGGATGAGCGATGGCTGACCGGCATAGGCAAGATGCAGTAGATGGTATGGAGTACAGTATATACACATATATATATATATATATATGAGATGAGTAATGTAGGATATGTAAACATTATATAAATGGCATTGTTTAAAGTGGCTAGTGATATAATTGGATGAAATAATGTAATTATTAAAGTGGCTAGAGATTTGGGTCGATGGCCGAACGGCATAGGCAAGATACAGTAGATGGTTTAGAGTACAGTGTATACATTTGATATGAGTATGTCGGATACGTAAACATTATATACAAAATTGTTTAAAGTGGCTAGTGATACATTTGTTACATCCAATTCCTATGTTTAAAGTGGCTAGAGATTTAAGTCAGTATGTTGGCAGCAGCCACTCAATGTTAGTGATGGCTGTTTAACAGTCTGATGGCCTTGAGGTAGAAGCTGTTTTTCAGTCTCTCGGTCCCAGCTTTGATGCACCTGTACTGACCTCGCCTTCTGGATGATAGCGGGGTGAACAGGCAGTGGCTCGGGTGGTTGTTGTCCTTGATGATCTTTTTGGCCTTTCTGTGACATCGGGTGGTGTAGGTGTCCTGGAGGGCAGGTAGTTTACCCCCAGTGATGCGCTGTGCAGTCCTCACTACCCTCTGGAGAGCCTTACGGTTGTGGGCGGAGCAGTTGCCGTACCAGGCGGTGATACAGCCCGACAGGATGCTCTCGATTGTGCATCTGTAAAAGTTTGTGAGTGATTTTGGTGACAAGCCGAATTTCTTCAGCCTCCTGAGGTTGAAGAGGCGCTGTTGCGCCTTCTTCACCACGCTGTCTGTGTGGGTGGACCAATTCAGTTTGTCCGTGATGTGTACGCCGAGGAACTTAAAACTTTCCACCTTCTCCACTACTGTCCCCTCGATGTGGATAGGGGGGTGCTCCCTCTCCTGTTTCCTGAAGTCCACGATCATCTCCTTTGTTTTGCTGACATTGAGTGAGAGGTT